>CAJNJA010008514.1:0-15402 GCA_905231915.1 Symbiodinium necroappetens
AAAACCAAAAAAAATACCCAAAAAAAACCTGGACCCATGTGCCAAGCCCGCGCGATGTAACATAATTCTATGGGCTACTTCATATCTCACATGCTCAACTCATACGCCCAACAAAACCTAGATGTGCATGTCAGCTATCTTCGCGGGTCTCATGCTTCAACTTGTCCATGTCACAAGCAAGTCGTGAAGCCTCTCCGCGTGTGTATAGATATATAGAGATATACCTAGCTGAACCCGAAGAGAGGGTCCACACAGTCGGCCTTCCTGCGTCTTGTCACTTCCAGCCAACCGGTATCTATGAAATATCTTGCGTAGCTTCGTGCCCATGATCCTCAAAACCCGAAGCTAGTACAGAGCACTTGTAAAACTCTCGGCCATCCCTTCACACCCTGAATGTCATGCAATCCCTGCTTCCTCCAGTGTCGACAGCAGGCACTTCGCTGCCCAGCGCTCCCCCGCAAACTTTCTCGAAGGCACCGCCACCACCTCTGGTGGTAGAGCCTCAGGAGCTTGCGGGCGGTGCTAGGGTTGAGTGACGGATAAGCTTCAGTTTACTGTCTCGCCCCAAATCAGCGAATGGCATACGGCATGTACCGTTGAGCCTCGAAGTTAAGCTACTCAAAGCCTCCTGTGTCTTAAGCTCAGCTCAACCTGAGGTAATCCAAAAACACCTGAACGCTTTAGCATTCCAGGTCGGAGGCGTGACGGTCCATTTGAGGGCAGCTGGTGAAGGTTTGATAGCGACGGAAAGGGTTTGTAATTTGGGACAACAGAGTCGAGGTTTGAGGCTGCAATACTATTCATTCTGAAAGACTTGAGGAGGACACATCGCCGGAAGCAAGCCATCCGGTGGCAAAGGCCCCGTGTCTGTGTCCCGTGGATCTGCTTGAAGAGGAAGATTTCGACGTCAATGTGTTTATAATCTGACGTGGTGCCACGCTGCCACCGGACGACTATCCTCGTTTGGGCCGACAGAGACGCGTTATTGGTGTCGTCTCACTTCAGTCTTGAATTGCTTGTGTTGATGCTGAGGAGTCGGCAGCAGCTCCAGCAGTGAAGCAACCATCAGTAAAGGCGCCGCCGCCTCTTTTCGAGGACGGGGCTCAACCGCGTGAGAAGATTAATGCCCCTCTGCCGCGAGTTGAATTCTGAAGGGCCCACTGTGATGCTGCCCCCTTTAAATTCTCGTACAATAAGGGGTGCAAGTTCAACTTTGATGAGCACGAGAAGGTTTTGTTTAGGCGAACTCGACTCCAAGTACCAGTCCTGGTGGCGAAGCGGATGGCAGTTGTGCGGATGTTATTGCTTCTGTGACTGTAATCATCACGCCTTCGTCAGGTTGGGGATGCCAAGCAGTGTGTATATAGCCCTCCGGAAGGAAGTCTGCATCAGGGTTTCAGAAGAAGGCTTCGAGGATTCGTGGATCCGAATCCACTGCCTTGCGCAAAGGGGTTCTGGGTGTTTAGGGTTCGATCATTCGGTGTCCCAAACGCAGTTTAATGCATTATACAACGCTACCTCTTCTAGGGGCATGCCTCGTGGCACAGGGCAGTTTGGCTCCAAGTTTCAGGCTCAAGGGTTGCCGTGGCCGGATTTTCGGAATGTTTCTGTGCAGCTGTGCGCTGTAAGCTGACTGTCTATCGCTGCCTCCATGATAATTCCATTGGCATGGAAGCATTTGGAGACTTCCGAATCAAATCCAGATGTTTCAGTTGCAGGTTTGTTTCATCGATTTTTCCATATATTTCCCCACACGTTAGGAGGCTGACAGACTCCAAGCCTCAGCTGGGTCTTCTTTCGGAGGCCGCCACTGCTTTGCTTAGCCCTGGGACAGACTTCTTGGAGCTTTGTCACAGGAGAAAGCCGATCCGGCCCCGTCGAAGCCAGCCACAAAGGCGGCGCCGCCGCCCTTTCTTGAGGACGCTAGTGTTCCGAATCGGAACGCAGCTCTTTTTTTCGCGATGACTTGTCGAACAGCTTGAGACTACTTCGCAACACTACCGTCACTACCGTTACTATGCAGATGTCACAAGAGTTCCAAATTTTTGAGCTATCGTTGCCCAAAGCCCGCAATCCCATGTCTCCACGGGAGAAGTTCCCATGCAGAACTTATGGCCCCCGAAGCTCAGCAACTCCTACGTGAACACCCAGTGGTGTCTGTTCTACAATGCGGAGGGTGGGCCAGACGAAGTAGCACTGCTGGTGGCACGAAGGACCTGCCCAAAGATCGACGGGGTTGGAAATCTCAAACGACAGCCATAGCCAGAAAAGGCATGCCCAAACAAGCGAAGAACAATATACGAACAGGAAAAATCCATGAGGAAGGAAGGGATGGTGGGTTACGACAAATCAAGGTAGGAAAGCGGAGAAGGAAGCGAACGAATGACAGAAGCATCACAGCAGCTTTAGTCATGGTTGTGCTTACTGTCATCACGGTCATAGGCATGGCAAGATGAGCACGAAGCATTATCGCCATAGCCGACTTCCTTCATCATGCACATTGCAGTCTGCCTGCATCGAAGCCGCCCTGGGAATTCCGAGTCCGAGGATCCTTTGGAAAACCAGCCCAGCTCTTTCCAAGCGCAGGACGTTGAAGCTGGGGTTCTCCGCAACCTTGAGCATTTCTGCCCCTGTAAGCGAGTTAGACTTCAAAAAGCTTCGCTTCAGGCCTGAACTTCAGCGTCTGTAGCCCCGATCGCCCAACGCTGCAGCTGCCAAGTCTTCCATCCCAGTAAGATCCGTAAAGATGGTTCTCCTCTTAAGCGATGTACCAGGCCTCACCGTTTCCCCTAGGGAAGGGCACCTATAGTTCGTGACAGAGAAATCGAATCAACATGTAGTATCATCAATCATGGACGGCGTATGAGAGAGCATCAGACTAGTGAAGTGACTAATGCAATCTTATGACATATTACAGTCACGGACAAGCAAACATCGCAAGTTGTTGGTTCTGGAGATCCCGACACATCTTCGAAGGGCAAGTTAGGGCACACACAGCCATTTTGTAGGGTATTTATGACCGTCACCTGCGCGAATGTATGCAGTTGATCGATGTTCCTAGCAGAGCTATCATGCTGCATGTTTGTTCATGCTCGCCGTGCTCCTTTTCTTTCCCCAATGTCGGCCGTTAAAGACAAAGATTTGTAGAGACTGCCAATGGGAGCATAAGGGCATGTCATGAACTCCTGGGCTTTCGTGAGGGATTTACAAGTATCTAAATCCTAAGATCAATCGAACCGTTGCGGGATATTCTGCGTTGTCTATCGTGTTCCATGTTGACATTCGTGATGTTTGCGGTGACAGTTGACATTTGCGGCACGTTGCAGCCATAACCACCGAAGGAGCCGTCATTGGCGTCCAGAAGCCCACCGGTGAAGCAGCCGGGGGCAAAGGCCCCGCCACCGCACCTGGTGGTCACATGCCTGAATGGAAGGGTCAACGTGCTTTTTTCTGCTGCTGGCACTGAAATGGTTGCCTAGAATATTGAATAAAGAAGATCCGAGACCGAACCGACAGTCAGCCTGTAGAGCATTCTTGTCCCGCAGTGGGGCTCCTACAATCCCGCCCGCGAAGCCAGGAACACCAGCGCACACCTTCAAGCTGCTAAAGTCAGAAGCAGAGCATAAAGCTGTAGCTACAGGCTGTGTAGAGTGTGCAGACATCGAAGCCAAACGAATGGAGCTCAAACCACGTTCGAAAATCAAGAGTGTACCGGCCTCAGGATGAGAGTCCGCCGACGGCAGAATCCTCAGCACAGCGTTCAGCACCGAAGGTGCTCTTGCCCACCTTGTGCATGACATCCTGGCATGAGCAGCAAGCACCTTCCCAATCTTCGCCTCCGGAGGTTACCTTTTCAGACGAGCCAGACGTGAAGGAGCCATTGGGCTTAGGGGTAATGGTAGGCTGCCGTGACTCAACAGGAACCGGACCGGACTTCGAGCATTAGGATGCCTGGCAAGACCTGTTCTATGCGCGAATGTGCAAGCCATGTTCGAGCTCCTTGTTCCGTCGCTCCCCCGAGATCTCCAACGTCGTTTCGTCCACTGAGCCTGAGTCCAGTGAGTTTGAAGGAGGGCCTGCTGCCGGCAAAGCCGGCCAGCCCGCCGGCAAAGCAGCCGGCCACGAAGGCACCGCCGCCGGTTTTTGCAGCCGCAAGCTCAAACTTGATGCCTTGCACATGCAGCAAGCGGCGGCTGTGGCTGTGCAAAGTTGTGTCAAATGAAGACCAAGGAGGACTCCTCAGCCAAGCAGCCGCCAGCGAAGGCACACAGTTCTGTGGAGGAGTCTTCCGCTTGTTGGATGCCTGCCGTGTGATGTTCGATTCTGGGGTCTCGCCCGCCGGAAACCCGGACCAGGATTTTGTTTGTTAGTGTGCTAACACGAAGCTCTATTGTGAACTCGCGGCCATTTTGGCTTAAGCCTACATTTTCGTTTGTTGTCCTGTTGCTGGGTTGCCCTGGTTCTGTTGTCTGCCTGTCTGCCTCTGGCCATGAGCATTGCACCTTTGACTTCTGTGGTCCGTCGCCTTCGTGCCGTCATCGCTGCTGATGACGACCTGTTGGAGGCTGCTCTTCAGGCCCTGCCTGAGTCTGAACTGAGGCGGATCCATTGCTTCTCTCGCGAAGCGATGCAGACGATGCGCTATGGGTACCAGTCTGACGGCAGCAGTGAGTTTGACCTCCCCTCCGGTGCCTGCGCTTTTGTACCTGCTGCAATACCTGGTGCTGGGTCAGTGGATCTGCTCGACCTGGAGGGTCTTTTGCTCAGCCTGCTTCTGAGGTCACTGCCCCTGATGATAATGAGCCTTCTGGCGAGCCCCTTCAGCATCCTCTTGGTAGTGCAGATTCTGGGCTTGCTGTGACTGGTGGTGCCTCTGTTGCTGCAGACCCTGACCCGGACTCTGCTCTGAGGTCTGGCGGAAATGTGGGAGCCGACGACCCCTTCGCTGGCCCTGCTCCCTGGGATGTTTCTGCTACGGACTTGAACAGCATGGATGGCGATGGTTTGCCACCTGGCGCGCCTGAGTGGCGGACACCGACGGTGCCGCCGCCTCCTGACCTGTCTTAGGTACCGTCGTCTTCTACAGGACCTACCCCTTCTGGAGCTCCTGGTGCTGATGCTTCTGCTGGTGGTGGGACAGGGTGTAGTGACGATGCAACTCCGAATGCTGCCCCTCTTGTCCCCAGCACTTTTTCACCTGCACCTGTTCCTGCTGCTGCCCAGTGTACCTGGTCCTGGGGTTCAGGTCTTGCATGGCTGTGTGGAGCAGACTGGGGCAGCCGATGCTCCTTTTATGTTGGTGGCTGATGCCTTTCAAGGCATGCCCGTGCCACCGGGCTATCGCCCTCTTCGGCAGCCGTTGAAGCAGCAGCTGCCTCAGGCACCCCTTGTTGGGGGGGGGGGTGCGGCTTTGTTGTTCGCGACCTGTATCCAGAACAAGCCGTGCTCCCCATGCAAATCACTTCTGTGCCCGCTGCCGCTGATGTCCTGGCCTCTGGTGCAAATTTTGGGACTGGTGTGTCTTCTCTCGAATGGACAGTCGGTTGCTTGTGCGCTGACACGTTTACTGCCGGCTGCTTCCTGGCTCTTAGTTCTGGGTCTGGGCGGCCTTGTGGTCCTGGCCTTGAGGCTCTCTGGCCCCTCCGTCTGTGCCGTCCTTGTGGAGATTCCTTGCACTTCTTTTCTGATGCTCCCCTTTGCTTGGGCCCAGGTCCCTTGGGTCGTCCTGCCTCGGCTGGGGCTTCTGGGCGTTTGTTTTTCACTGGTCCTGCCTTGTGGCTCTTGCTTTCTGGACCTGGAGGTCACGTGGCTTGTGCCCTGGATAGTATCTTGCTTTCCCCTTGGCGCTTTTTCACCTTGAGGTCCGAATTCCATGGTGGTGATCTCGAGTCGGTTGGTCCGCCCTTGTGTGTGGACTTTCTTCCTGCGCCTGGGGGCCTTGGCAGGCTTGTACCACTTCTGTGCTGGTCGGGGCCTCAGTTCGTTAGTCGTCTTTAGTCTTTGTTCTCTTGCCTTGTGGCCGCCCTTGGGGGCTTTGGGCTTGTGTGCCTCATGGGCCGTTGTTCCAGGTGTTTCCCTGGGTGGCCTCTCCTTTAGGAGCGACCTGTTTCTGCCTCTGACTGCGCTGTTCTCCGGACTGTCTGAGGTACCCTAGAGAGCCACCCTTCTCGCTGTTCGTCAAGCCAATGGGCTGACGTGCTCTGGTGCCCTTGACCAGCCGCTTATACCTGGTCTGTCTGCATCTGGTACTTGGCTGCAGGATTGTGTCAGCAGTAGTCAGTGACTATGTGGCTTCGGAGCAGTCTTTCGCGTGCTCCTGATGTTGATCTTGCTTCCATCGGGCGCCTACGTAGTCACAGTTGCAAGGCCACCCTGATCAGTTGGGGTGCAAAACCAGGTCTTTCTGACAAGTCTCTGACTTTTCTGGGAGACCACAGTCATGGCGTCAACATGGCTAATGTTGGGTACCGCAGGGACGCTTTAGCTGACCCCCTTCGTGAGCGTCTTCAAGTGGTGGTGCCTGTGAAGAAGCGTCAGTTCCATCCTGATGTGACTCGCAGCGGGAGGTGGCGGGAACCTCCAGCCCGGCCCCTGCTGCCTCGGTGGTTTCCTCCCCGCCTCGCAGTTCTGAGCGTGGTTCTGCTGCTGATGCTGACCCTGCTGATGCTAGTGGTTCTAGTGGTTCTTCGCTGGCTTCTGCTGACAATGACGATGTCGATGAGCAGCTTGTGGCCTCTGCACTTCGCTTCGTTGAGAAGCTCTTGGTGGTCGGTGGCTTCGCTGTCGCCACCAACAAGCAGAGTGGTCTTCTGCATGTTCTGAAACAGGACAGCGGTCGTCTGCTGTGTCGACGCATGCTGAGTACAGGTTTCTCTGTTTCTGATCGGCTGGATGCTGGCGCCAAGCAGTTTTGTCGTACGTGTAAGACTTGCGCTCTGGCTTCTTCCTGAAGGGGGGCCTGAGATGCATCGCTGTCCGATCTGCAGCTGACATTTTGCATCTGTCAGCCTGTGCACTGTAGTGCTGTGCTTCCGTTCGACAGCTTGAGCTTTCCCCACGTGTGTTGCATGCGTCTACTTGTGTAGTTTACTATATATTTCAAACCAAAGATCGAAGATAAATGTTAGGATTTGGGTCAGCGGATGTCAGGCAACGGGGCAAATTGCCCTGCACAGCAAGACCCCAACTGGCTTTCCGAATTTTGCTACTAACATACTCCATGTATGTGTGTTTCTCAGGGGACAGGGGCCTGTTGTGCTGCAGACATGGAGACGAAAAAAAGAAGGACGCCAAGCGAAAAACCCAACTTTCGGAACCGGTGCAATGCAGGAATGTGGAAGTTTTCAGGTCTCCAGACCCCCACGTCATAGCGCCAAGGAAACGAAGTGTTGGAATCGGGTGTCTGTGCCCGAACCTCGTAACCGTTTGACCCCGGAAAAGCTGGTCGGTAGAAGCACAGACTTAGTCACTTGGTGACTTGGTGCAAGAGAGTTCGGAACTGCAGTAGGTGGAGGAACGCTGTACAAAACCACGTTTGCTGGATGTAAAGATAAAACTGAAGTGTCCATCGTTTTTCCATTAGCTGTTGGATTGCACAGCTGGGTTAACAGATATGAACATCTCGAGCCATTCTTCAAGGAGGAGAGGCCACCGGCAAGGCCGGCCAGCCCGCCGGTAAAGCAGCCGGCGACAAAGGCACCGCCGCCGTTCCTTGTTGCTGCGCGCTTAATTTGAAGATGTGAGCAAGCACCACATGGCGGTTGTAGCTGTGCGAAGTTTGTCAAATGCAGACCCAAAAGGCACCAGAGGCTGACTCGGAAGCCAAGCAGCCGCCGGCGAAGGCGTGAGTTGTCCAGTCCAGAGCGGAGATTCCACCGGCTTGCGAATTTCTTGCTGTTGAGGTGTTTCTGGGACCTTTCTAGTTTGTCGCAAGCCCTAGGAGAAGCAACCGGCGGCGAAGGCACCGCCGCCCTTCCTCGTGGCCGCCCAGCGAAAGAATTTTGCTGACAGTCTGAATGCATGATGCCCGATGTAGTTGACAGTATCATAAAGCATGCAGAAAGTTGAAGCCACGCCTTGGATGCACCCTCCTCATGCATCCGGAGTGAGGACACTCCAGCAGAGCACACTGCCACGAAGGAGGCGTGGGTGGATATCAGTACTCTTCTGTGAGCCATGGGCAAGAAGCTGTGGGCAAAAGGCTGTTCCTGAAAACGTGGCATAACGTGGCTAACGGCTGACACATCAACCAACGCATGTCATGAATGTATTTATGTACGTGCGCAGGCGTGCATGTGTTTGTAAATGTGTACGTGTTAATACACCGCTGTTTTTGGGCCCTTTGTCTGACTTTGTCTCTTTCCCTGTCTTGCCTCTTGATGGCAGTGCTGCTTTTTGAACCCCTGCTCCACATGTGTGAATGCTCCTTCGTCCTGCGATACTTTTGATGCTCCCAGCTGCCTACTCGGTTTGTGGGGTGAGAGCCAACCTGACATCCAGGACCACTGCTTCTTGCCTTGGAGTGCAAGCCATGACGTCGTCAGGCCCATCTTATGGGCTGTGGAAACGCCTCAATTGAGGAAGCCCTCAGAGACCAAGCTGGGACAGGGCAGCTAGGAATGTCAAACTGGCATGATGGACGTTGCATTACCGGATGCTGACCTGACTTGACAGGGTGTTCTGGCATTGTGCAAACCGACGTGCTGCCCCTAGGCGTCTGCAGCCCATGGGGGCCCTCAAAATTGGTAAAGGGTAAGCTTGCCGGCTTCTCCTTGGTTGGATGCACTATCGAGTGGGCGTCGCTGTAGGGTGACTTCTGGATGCAGGCCGTATCCTGCAGTGATGTCTCCTGCGGGAACCTTTAACACAGATGCGGTGTCACTGCGGTGAATTCGGGACATGAGAAGCTCTAGCAACGAAGCTGGGCAGCTAGACGTTCCTGCAGTGCCCCGCTGTCGCCTGTTTGTGTCGGGCTGAGTGGTTGGAACTTGACAGATGCCTGAGAATTGGGTTTGCCTTTGACAGTGAGCCCTGAAGGGGGCAGATGGCACGCAAATGGATCCTGAGAGAGGTTTGAAGTGGAGGTGACATAGTTGAGGATGTCGCGGAGTTTGTGGATGGCTTTCGGCTACTCTTGTGCTGCTTTCAAGCAAATGTGCCTCTGGTGCTCGAAACGAGCATCCCCTGGTTTGTTGCTTTCCTCCCTAAATCTCGCCTGAGCTTCGAGTGCGTTTGCTAAAAAACAATAAACAGTTTTTTCATGCTGTGCAATGATGTGATGCGTAATGCGAGCTTTCTTATGCTTGCCACAGTAAATGACAATGGCGCTGTGCATGCATATCGGTGCATTTGCATACATGCACAAGCACGGAATGCTACTGTGAGCACACATGATTACAGAGGAATCTCTCACTGTCTTCGTGTGTACTGTGACACGTGAGGAGTTTGCGGCAGAGATGTCGGAGTCCACCGACACACCGGCGGTGAGCATGGCCGCACATTAGTCGGTCTCCAGTACACAAAGCCATTGTACTGTATATGAATAGAACAGAATGTCAACTCAACCCAGGACATAACAGTTTTTGCACAAAGTGCGAGCTCACCCGCTTGAAGCAACTGCCAGGCTATTGTACGTTTGCTTCTGGATTCTGGAGTGTCCAACGCTGCACAGGTTGGGCCCAAACCGGAGAATTGGGCATAATCCAGTGAAGCCTCCTTCGGATAGGCAGCCGGCAGCCGCTTTCATTACTGGCACCCTCCTCCGGAGCAGTCCGAACCAGTGTCGAAAACCTTCCGCACACTTCCCAAACCGCGAGGACATCAGGTTTGCAAGGCACCACCTCCGTCTCACGTTCACAACTAGCAAGTCAGCAGCCTACAGCCGCAGTGTGGCAAGGAAGAAAAGAGACCAGAGCCCACCTTGACGACAGAGGAGACACGTGCCACGGAGTGCGTGTGTGTTCTCTCTGACTTCGGGTCGTCGAGGAGTCCTCCTGCAGGCACCCCTTCGCCCCTCCAAACCTGATGCCGAATCTCTGAAATTTCTAGCAATATTTAGGGATTAGAACATTCCTGAGTACGTCGTTCGCAGTCTCCCCAGCATGTTTGTTCGCTTGCCATTCTGCATTCCCTGGAGGACTCAGGCGCCACTGAGCCCTGCCGGACGCTCCATCCACCGGAGGCGAAGGTGCCTCCCAAATTGGATCGTACTGTCAGATTTACCGACAGACCTCAATTGCGTGTCCAAGGTTACTCCAAACACTTAAATGGCGTGTTCGTGGGTGTTGCATTGCACCCTGTGGCATGAATATCGACCAGGACGAGTCAAACACACGAGACACGAAAAGTGATAACGTTTCAGTAGCATGCCAGAAGGGCGACAGTTCTTTCAGTATTCAATATCCTAAGGATGCTAATGATGCTAGCCGTTGGTGCACGAGCAGAGTGACATACAGACCTTCTGCCTTGCCTGAATCGGTACGCCTGTATAAGCCGGCAGCATGGGACCCACCATGGCGTAGCTAGGTGCTTCTGGGTCACAGACTCCGGCCGTCAGGTTCCCGGCCCTCCACTAGCTCTTGCACAACCTGCGAGGGTTCGCGAAAGCACGTGGCAACAGCATAAAACCGAAATGAACAGTAAACTGAGGGCTGCGGGGGGGATGCTTGTGAGCTTGGAGGGTCTCACTCATACTTTTCTGCCAGAGGCCCGGGGAAGTGATTTGCTCAACTCCTGGCTCGGGGGACAATTCGCCAGCTCTAGGTTTTTGTGTTGAGTTCGTGGGAGGCTGTGTTCTGTTTTGACCTGGCACCCTTACAGTATCCAGAGCCGGGTTCTTGGAGGTTAGAGGGCACGGGGCGCTGGCAAGGGTGAGCTCCGTTCCTGCATCCCGGCTGGGCCTCCCTCCATCCCTCTGTCCCCGCGTCCCTGCATACATCTTGCATGCATGCATATGTCATATGTGCATGTATATCTGACTTGAAGTTGGCACCTGCAGTGATCCAGGTCGATGGGCCACCAGTAAGTGAGCCGGCAGCTCCATCAGCCACGGCACCGCCGACGTTCATTGCTGCCCGGCAACTCAAAGCAAGGAATATTTACACAAGTCAGCAACCATCACGCTCATCGTCCTCGTCTTTCGCCTGCCGCCACTGCTTTACTTGCATCGCGTATGTCGCGTCATCGGCTGCTCGATTCCCTACATCTACGTGCGCTAGCTGCGGATGGTCCAAATCGGGAGAACAAGACTGTGGCTAAAAAGTTATCCGGGGCGACCGCCAGGGTGTCGACAGAACGGTCTGCGTTTCATGCCAGGTGAAAACTTTTCAGCAAGAAGCAGGGGATTTCTGAAGGTTTGGGGGTGATCTATGCTTCGAAGCTTGGCAATTTCGATGGCTGCTTGAGGACCGGGTTGTGAAGGCACGTGTCCGACGGGTGAAGCTTCTTGTGGATGCGCGGCCAATCAAAGGCCGACGAGCACGGCTCTGGGGATGCGAAAGCGCCTGTCCCGATCCTTGCCTGATGCAAGTGATTCAATTCCATGATTTGCAGCTGCAAAGGTTTAGAGAAGCCCATGCTCTTGTAAGTTTCGCTGGAGCATGCTCTGATTTCTAGACATGCTCAGCCGCGCAAGGCCGTAGAATCTGACATTGCCCGAGGACCGCGCGGCAGCCAGAGGCCAACGGCGCGGAGGTCATCCTGCGTCCAAATTTCTCTTTGATCGCTGCCTCGTGCGGAAGTTGGCGAACGCAAGTACTCTGTGGGAGGGAAGGGGTGGGCGGCAGGTGCCGTCGGGCGGCTCGCCAAGCTCAGAAGGCCTGTGCAGTTGGCCTCACAGCGCTCCTTGTGGATCTTTCGGGGAAACCGCATGAAAAGATTCGGAACGGTTTGCGTTCGCTGTGGTTCAGGAGGTAGGTCTTGAGACCTTGAGGCCTCAGTTTCCTCACCGTGTTTTGCCCATGGCGGTCCTCAGCTCGAAAGTCGTGGGATGGCTGCGAGACTGGCGACTGCAAGCATTGATGCTGCTTGCTCTCTCTTTCCTACTGGCCCTTCTACAATACAGCATCTCGTGGGGACTGCTCTGCCTCTGTGAGCTGTTGCTTTTCCACTTTGTGCCGAAACGACGCGCCTACGTGGACATGGTGCTTCTAATGCTGCCCTGCCTGGTGTTCATAACATACCTTGTTTATGCTATCGCATTGTCCGCCACAGATGGTGACATATTCTCGGACATGTTCTTCATGGTCGTTGCTGTTGCTTTGTGGGCCTGCCAGTTCTTCTCGTTCTCAACTGGACGCATCGACTCTGCTAGCTCTGCGGCTCGCCCAGAGGACGCACAAGGAAGTTCAGAGCGGAACCGATGTTGCTGCATATGTTGCGGCTGTTGCGGAGTTGTCCTGGGCATCTCGCTAGTTGGGCAGGTAGTCGGCTTGCTTATGTACCTTGCAACCGTCCCCAAGCCAGAATACACAGAGACTGGCATCGCGTACTGGTGCTTGGGCGAGCCAAACAAGTCCCTCGTTGTCTTGGAGCCGGGCTACCTGGCCTCCCCGGGAACGCTCTACTTCGTCCAGCATGAATTGGCAAAGGCCACACGTGCTTGCATCTACGACCCAGTGGGAACCGGCTTCAGCGCAGGCCATGCTCCCAGCTTCCGAAGTGATGCAGCAGCCATGAAGGAGCCGACCGGAAGAGCCTTGATCTTGTGCCCAGAAACCTGAAACCGTTAGTTTTTCTGCATCCCGATTCTCAGGACGTGGTCAATGCAGAACTGGCCACGCATGCTGACAGCGACTCCTGGCAGATCGTTGTTGGCGGCCACTCTCGAGGACACCTCACTGCGTGCCGCTTCTGGCTGGATTATTCCAACTTGTACGACAGGCTCGCGGTGCTGGGGTTTGATGGCAGCCACTGCGGGCAGACAGCCTGTAATTACTGCGAAGATTTTGGAGGCGTCTTCGCGGCGTTGCGACTTCTCGCAACTCCATTCTGGACTCTGTTTTCCGGATTGCTTCGCCTGACGATGGCCCTTTTTCAGGAACCCTTGATGCAGGCAATGGCCAGCAGGCCTGTTGATTTTCCGGACTATCCACCGGCAGCCGTGATCCAGCTGTCTGAGCCCTACTTCTGGCCTAAGCTCTGGCGGAGCCAAAGCTTGCGGGGGGACGCGTGGCTTAACTCCTATGATGGTCCAACGTGGTCCCAGTGCTGGGAGCAGCAGTTGACCGCCTCTTCAGTTTCATCCAGCAGCCACCACCATTTGTATATAGATGCTCGGGGTGTTTGCACCGAACCCTGGTCATGTGCAGAGCACATGTCCATCATCTCGAGCAGCTGGTTCGCCAACATTGCGAGTGCCAAGGCCGTAAGTTTTGTTGCTCGATGAGGGCGGAAAGAAACGGAGAGTTCTGCAATGTGTTTTGAGACATTGTAGAAGATCCTAGCTGTGGCCAGGCCAGGCAAACGATAAAGTCCACGGCTTGCGGTTCTTGGAGTTGTGTTTCCAACAGAAACAATCGAGCGTTGACCGTTCCCGGGTTATCTCTCCATGAAGAACGACCTCCCTCTCGGCGCCCTGTTGCCGAACATAGACGGACTAGAGCGCAACACGAAAGAGCAAGAAGGGAGAATCAAGGACCCTGGACGAACCGCCGACCATATCACAATGCAACGCCGAGCTTATTTAGTGCAGTTGTGTGGAGTTGTATGGCGTAGTTCTTGTTCAAGGAATTTCATAGAACACCTGATTGAAATTTGCAGATTGGGGGAGTTGTCATCAGGCATTCAACCTGAAAGCTGGACAATTACTCCGAATCCTCTGCTTGTCTCTACCAGACCGGCCGCGGACTTCAAAATAGCATGCTCCACAATATGTTGAGATGAGTTGACTGAGTCTCGTTGGCCTGATAGGTGGGTGGCAACACATGATCGCCGGATTATTGCTTTTTCAAGAATCGCCAATGCCAGCATCTCCCGAGCGGGTCAACCTGAATCGTCGCGGTGAGTGCGTGTGCAGAGTGGTTGAACGATGAGAATCCGAGTTTCTCGCAAGCCGCGACTATGCGCCTTGAGCTAGTCGAGGCCTTCAACTTGTCGGTGTTTCTTTTTGACCCGGCGTGTTCAGGCCCCTAAACCCTAGACAAAATAAAAACGCATAAATCCTAAGCTTCAACGAGGCGGAGAGCTGCCGGCCAAGGAGGCCGCGGTCCCTGCGGTGCCAGGGCCGAATTCAGATCCATCGGTCTTGTTGCAGCCCATCTATGAATTTCCGAAGTTGAGTGGCGAAGCGTGCATGATGTGACATCATGATGTGCGTCTGCAGGCATGTATGCAGGCATGCAGGCATGGATGCATGGATGGATGGATGGATGGATGTAGGAGCGAGGAATGTAGGTATTTAGGCTTGTATGCTTGGCTGACCATGATGAGCATCTACGACCCTGCCGCCTCATCTTGATTTTCGATGTTGCTGACAGTTTTCACGGGCCATGATGTGCAAGTGAATGAATGCAGTTCTCCTGGGTTCTATATATGATTGTTTCAGAGTGGTCGAGTTGATGTTCGAACCATGTCCAGTTCGATGCGCGGAATGCCGTATTTCGGTTTGACACGCTCTTTTATTCTTCCACTCCCTCTCTCTCTCGCTCTCTCTCGCTCTTGCTTCTATGACTACTGGTCGTGGCAGTATGGTCAACGTGGTGTCAAGTGCTCTTGTTCCGACTCCCAGTACCGAATTTGCCGACCAAGCAAGAGTCAAAGTCTGTGTGCGTGTGGTTAGTGCAAGTGGGGCTCTCTGCTCGCCTGCCACGGGACTGCCGGCTCAAGGATTCGATTCGACATAACGGCTTAATTGCCTGCGCTCACGGTTCGGTTAGGGCTTTATTGGGGTTTTAAGGTTTTCGAGTTCTCGCCGTCTGTAGATGGAGGTCAAAGCGCCGCCGCCGTTCCTCGGCAAAGGGACAGAGGCAGCAAGGGGGAAGGGAATCCGTGCAACTGCTGCTGCTGCTGCTGCTACTGCTACTGCTGCTACTACTACCACTACCACCACCACCACCACCACCACCACCACCACGTTTTACTACGAGTTACTACGAGTTACTACTAGATGCTCCTCCTCCTCCTCCTCCTCCTACTACTACTACTACTACTACGACGACGACGACGACAACTCCCACGACGACGACCACGACTCCGACGACGGCGAGGGTGCTCCTGCTGATTCCTGCTACTACTACGACGACTACTACTGCGACTACTGCTACTACTACCACCGGGACTACTTCGACGTACTACTAGTGCTGCCGCTGTTACTATTACTACTACAACTACTACAACTACTACCACTACTACTACTACCACCACCACCACGACTACTATTACTACTACTACTACTACTACTACTAC
>CAJNJA010008516.1:0-15402 GCA_905231915.1 Symbiodinium necroappetens
TGTCTGTCTGTGTCTGTCTGTGTCTGTCTGTGTTTGTCTGTGTCTGTCTCTGTCTGTCTGTGTCTGTCTGTGTCTGTCTGTGTCTGTCTCTGTCTGTCTCTGTCTGTCTCTGTCTGTCTCTGTCTGTGTCTCTGTGTGTCTGTGTGTGTGTGTGTTTTTGTGTTTGTGTTTGCTTGTTTGTTTTCCTTGTAGGTGTCATTCTGTCTTTGTCTCTGTTGTTTGTCTTTCGTCCCCGTGTCTCGGGGCTCGGCGTCGGAGATCATCAGAAAGCACCAGAAAAAAAACTGCAAGAACAGCGGGGCTGCCTACAATTCTCTACATTCTCACGAGGGCTGTGCTGGGCTTGGCCGAGAACGGGGCCGAGAACCCCATGAAAATAAACATACTTCGACAACGACGTTCCTGTTAGTACGGATACCTATAGGGACTGCTCTGTGCCTGCATCCTGTGTCGGTTGTTTCCCTGCGGGTGCAGCGGGATGCAGAGGGTGCATGTTTACGGCGTGCATCTTGCTTTTTCGAAAGGTCTGTGTATCATGCTGACATCGTTATCTTGCCACCGTTCTGACCCTAGCGAGATTGCTTCACTCCAGTACTCGCAGGTCATCTCCGTTGGCGACTGCGAGTTAGTCATCTTGCAACTTGGCTCATCAATCGTGAGGCTCAACTGCGGGGCAGTGTGGCATCAAGACTACAGTGACCAGTATTACAAGAATTCGAAGTTCAATCTGATTTGGCTGAGACCACAGGGCTGGTGGCTTTGTGCCTGAAGTCGTGGAAACTCGTGTTGCGCAGACTTTGCAAAGCACCACTTTTCTGTGCATTTCGGGGGCGTTCTCCGAGGCGGCGGTTGCAAGGTCGTTCGGGCCCTTTGGAACTCGTGTTCCATACAGCACCTCCGCGGCAGGCAGTTGCGATTTTTTTTAAGCTGAAGAAGCTGCCAATTGCTGGGATGAAGGCATGCAGGGCAGATCTTGTCACTCTCTGCACAGGGATGCAGTCACGCGGATCGGCCTGCAACCATTGGAGCTCGACTCCTCGACCATACAATGAAATCGCGGAAGTCGATGATGCCAAGTGGGCCGATGCGCGCGGACACACAGAGTGCGATACGGTCAGAACCTTCCAGACCAGCGCGCATATACCAGGGGTTCGACTTAGTCAGACCGGTCGAAATCTTGAAGTCGGTGGGTTCCCATCATGTTAGCTGCCTTTTGCTCGGCACCTGCAAACCTAAGTACAGAGCTCAATGTCGCGGTGATTGTAGCGTCGCCGTGAGCTTCGATAGCCGGGAATGCTTTGTCGTGCTGGGTGCCTAGACTTCTTAGTTTTTGGGTTTGGCGGAGGCTTACTAGGCTATAGGTTTGGTTCACGTGACACTCGCATGATCCCGCATGTGGGGTCTCTAAACGTCTTGAAGCCCCTGTCCCCGTGTTGGTTACTCCTTCCTGGTTGTCTGTATCTTTGGTGTAGCCTGTCCGCTAGTAGGATGCAGTGGGGCTTGTTGGGAATGCCCAAAGTCGTCAAGCTGTAAAGTAGTCCAGTTTGTGTCTCGTTCGGGATGGCAGCCGTGGCCTAGGCGCGCATGGGCGGGTTCGGTTATGGGCTTGGTCTGACTCTTCCTGTGGGAAGTGGACCAGTTGTCGTGCGCCTGGCTTTGTGCGGTCCACTCAAGAGGTTTGCTCGGTGGTGTAGAAGTCGTCTACTCTGTCTCTCTACGTCTCATTGAGGGAATGGGATGCCCTTCTGCGCGTACGGAGTGGCATCTGCCACCAAGCCCGTCCAACGCATACGAAGAGCTATAAACTTCCTCACTTCGCTCCTCTTGAAGTTGGTGGCTCTTTGCTGCGTGGGGGCTGCGAGTTGAGTTTGCAGACCCATGCCTTGTCATCATGGGGGGATTGATCCTGTTCTATGCATCCTCTAATATCCTTTCCTTCCGAGCTGATGTACCGAGAGAGGCTGAAGTGCACTTAGCGTGACCTTCTCTCAACGGATTCAGGATCCTGCTTCATGGCTTCCTTACAGCGAAAGGGCCTCTTGGCCCGGGTAGCCTGGCGCGCTCCCTCTGCCCAGGAGGGGGAGAGAGAAACAGATGCCCCAAAGGACCAGAGCGCCAGACGCTGGACGAACTGAGCCCCTTCGAGGGGGAGCGGGGGGGAGGGGGGCTGAGAGCGCCCTCGCCACCTTGCTCGGCAGCAAGCCAGCAAGACACCCCAAAGCCTCTCACTCAGTAACACACCCTACGCCCAACAGAAAGAAAGCAACCAAGAGAGACGGACAGACCTTCCCGGACAGGACCAGAACCAGAAAAAGCATCCAATCATCTGTAGTGATTTCATGATAGCAGTTTCGAGACACAGCTGGTGGCCTCCGTATGCGCACATGCCACAAGAACTCAAACTATGTTCAGTGTAACCGATGGTATGCCCGCGTCTTAACGGTCTTAACGGGTCCGAAGCATTCCGAAGCTCAGCTGTGCCATGTAAACGCGGTTCCGGTTCCGGCACTACTGAACGAAGAGCCGGATCCAAGTTTGTTTCGCGTGCGTGAGAGCGCAGCGTAAATCACACAACTGAATCAAAGGGGGCGTTCCTTTCCACGTGAGGGTTGCTAGTCAGCGGGGCTTCGCTGTCAACTTATGCAAGATCAGTCTGAAACCAGCACTCCTTGTCTTCAGTGGTTCAAGCAGGTAGGCAATAAAGGGCGTTCCTCTCCCTCGGACGTCGGACATGGGCTTCTCGCCCCTTCACCCCTGAGAACGGAAGGGAGAGAGAGAGCAACGCGAACACGACGAGAGAGGGTCAGGCAAACAGCTGTAGTTGTCAAGGAAATGCAGCGCGTAGACGGCCACTGTCAGACACCACTGCAGTCGCTCAGATGCAGAGCGCGATGTAGATCAGTTTTGTGCTTGGCGGTTTTGATTCATCGTCGAGCTGCAGAATCCCCATGTGATCACTAGGCTGGCCCGTGTAGATGAGCGCATCGATCCAAACTTTGATGCCACTTGGCCCACTTTTTGACCATTTTGGCCTGCTGCTGCCTTTGCTTATCGCCCGGAGGACAGCATCACAGTGGAAGTCATCGAGCGTGGAAGCGCTGTGCACTGTGTCTCTGCCTACGACACTTGCGCTAAACATCACCACGTGAAGCCTATTTACGGCAGCCGGTCGCGCTCTGTTTGTGCTTTTGTCGGTATAAAATGTAGAGTCAATCCTTTGTGTCAGATTCTGGGTGGCACCGGGCGGTTTTAGCATGCGATGCCTTGCCAAGGAGGGTGACGTTGTGCTCGTCGGCTCCGACGGCGTGTTTGATAATTTGTTTCTAGCTTCTCGGATGACCATGCCCAGTTGAGCAGATGGCCGAGCTGCGGAGACATGGATTGTAGGGCTAAGATGGCCGACCACCCAGAACATTTGCCACACTGCGAGGATGAAGTGTCAGCCATTGCGAATGCCACGTTGCCACCGGGTCTTCAGCTTCTTGGAACTGGCACTTTTGACGGTATTTGATGGTAGAAGTAGGTTGGGGAAAGCTGCTTGCATTTCGGTCCGGTCGGAAGCCAGCGACACCAACAGATAACATTCTAGAGTCTTTAAATAAAACGGCTTTAACCTTGCCCATGTCACAGCTGTGACATGCTGGGATGCTTCGTCTGAGGTTGCCGACACACTCTTCACAGCTCACACTGCTGGCTACGCGGATTGTTCAGGCAGGTGAAAGAGCTACAGAAAGACTGCTGTCGGGCTTGGACGACAGAACGAGCCAGGGATCCCTTTTTTGCGAGGCGGGCCATGTAGATGCTGATGCTTGCATCGACCGTAGGCGGCGCACCAGAAGACAGAGATACGAGCTGGAGGCTTCCTTGCAGAGGCGCCGTAACTCGATGGCAAGAGAGAGAGAGAGAGAGAGAGAGAGAGAGAGAGAGTACACGATTTGGTAGGTCCTTAGTATGGCAGTGTGTAGTGGTGCGTTTTGAAGTTGCCCTCCCCGTAGAAATGTTGGGAGACTTGCGGATGACCTCGATGGTGCATACATGGTATTCCATGGTCATGGTCTTAGAAGGGGTGTTGTTCGGGGACGGGGGTTACAGGCAACATCGAGGGGAACGTTTGCTCTCCAACCCCGAAAGGGGCCTCGCAGACAGACCTTCGCGAACCTGGGGGGTAGGCCTTCGGGCCAGGGGACCCTGTCTCCATACCCCAAGCAAGCAAGCAAGTGTGAACACTAGCCCTTGTGAGGACTAACTGATCAGGATCGGAGTGCGCACTGACCGACCTTGCACCTGCATGGCTCAAGCTTTGCGAAAAGGCGCGAACCTCGACGCATGCATTCGATAGCGCTGTCAGTTCATATTGGCAGCGGAGCTACGTGCTCTAGGGACCTTTGTGAGCCCGCTTTTTCATATCACGATAGGCAGCTTGAAGCATAAGACCTAGATCCTTCGTCCGGCGAGATGGCTTTGCTGGAGGGCCTGTCATGGTCCAAATTCATGGAAGTTTCTTCTGAGAGCGAAACCACCGAGGGCAAGTACGGCATACCGAGGTATGACGGCAATGTCCACCAGCTCCAGGAGTACACGTACAGAGTGAAGATGAGGGAGCTGAAGGAGAGCGGCATGGAGGCGTCCGAGTTGAAGAAGATCGGCCCTTTGGGCATACGCCTCGTGGAGGGCCTTCGTGGTCCCGCTCTCCACATGGTCCGGGAGATTCCCCCGGAAGACCTGGCCACAGCAAAGGGGCCAGCGCTGATCATCAAGTGCCTCAACCGAGCACTGAGGCCGAGAAGGGAGCAGGAAGCAAGAGAGTTATACAAGGCTGGGGCCAAGGAACATGGTCCCCTGAGCCGCCAGTATGGAGAGCCGGTCTCGATGTATGTCTTGAGACGGCGTACCTGGTGGTCTATGTTGCAAGACTTAGACAGCAGCATAAAACTACCTGAGGAAATGCTTGCAGAACAGGTTCTCCAAAACGCCCGCCTGTCGGACGACCAGATCCTCATGATCCGGACCGTGGTCGGCAAGGCCTTGACTGTGGAGTCGGTTTGCGAAGAGATGGTGGCCCAGCATGCCACCCTGCACCTCAAGGAGAAGAGAGCTCCGACCCACTTTCCGCGTGGAAAAGGGCTTGGCTACAAGGGCGGCTATAAGGGCGGCAAAGGCAAGGGCTACAGCTATCTGGCTGAGCTGGACGAGGCTGGCGACTACCAGTCCGAGGCCTATGCCGCATGGGACAGCCAGAGCCAGAGCCTGGGTGGATATGAGGACGATGTGCTCGACTATGCCTACCAGGCGACGCCGGACCCCGACTATGTGGACGAGGATGAAGGTGTGGTCCAGGCCTTCACGGCGATGCTTCAAGAAGGGTTTGACGAAACCTTGGATGGCGAGGCGGCCGAGTTTGCGGCAGAGGTCTTGCAGTCGGAGGGCGAGGCCTATATGCTACGGCAGCAGGCCACTCAGCGTGGCCACCCGGGATTCCAGAACAAGCGCTATGAGTTCCGGGGCGAGATGAGCATCGAGGAGCGCAAGGCCCGCATCAGCTCGCTCAAGGAACGCACCACGTGCAAGAGGTGCGGCCAGAAAGGGCACTGGGCGAATGACGCCAGTTGCCCGAAGGGGAAAGGAAAGCGGCACAGCAAGGGTGCCGCGGCTTCTTCCTCGGCTTCGTCTTCGGCGTCTACGGCTGCCAGCAAGGGAAAGAACAAGGGCGGCCACAAGCCGCGACCGGTCTATTTTGCCATTTCGGAACCAGACCGGCCCAGCAAGACGGCCATGATGGCGACAAGGGACGATTTCACTAAGGTGCCGCCGCCGACCAGCCTGGATCCGCCAAGACCGGCCTCCTCCTATTTCCCGACTTCGCTGGATGGGGTGGCACCGCCTACGACTTTGAGTTCCTTGTTGGCTTGGCCTGGGAGCGGGCCGAGGGATGGCGAGAGCGACCGTCGGCAGCCAAGGGAAGGACGTGAGACAAGGAGGTCTGAGGCCTCCGCTTTGGCTGTGCCAGAGCCGGCGGTACCTGAGGCGACCCAGCTGACACCGGCCACCTCCTCTTCTTCGGCTTCGGCTATGGTGGCCGTGGCTCCGGAACACCCGCCTCACCTGAAGCTTGTAGAAGGCCTCGACCTGGACCAGCAGATGCTTATAGCAGCTCTTCGTGCAAACAGTGACGTGGTCCTGGACCAGATGGTGGAAGCAGCAAGAGCTATGGATGTTTCCGGTGGCGAGGGGCGCTTGGTGCTTACCCAAGGGCCCATGGAACCAGGACCGGCGGACTTCTACGTGCCGGTCGACCACACGGTGCCTACAGACGGCCCCGCCTCAGCTCCTTTCCCGGTGCCTGCCGACACCCCTGTCCCTGGGGACGACGCGGAGTCTTTGAGTATGGCGTCGCCCTCGGAATCTTGGCTAGAGGCAGGCCTGGAAGAACTTGGACCAGAGCAGCATTTGGCTGCTCCCGAGCAGGCGGCGGCGGCAGACAAGGGTCGAGGCACGAAGCAGTGTTTGCATGCTCGCTTTACCACCAAGGGCACGAACAAGCACTATTACTTCAAGACCTGCCTCGATTGCAAGATGGTCTTGGAGCGTCGCAAGAAAGAGGTCGCGGAGAATGCCCCGACGGAGTTCCCGAAGAAGCCGGAGGACTGTGCCCACCTCAATGTGAGCCGCCAGGGCACGAACAGCCACGTGTGGAAGTGGCAGTGCCGAGACTGCGGCTTAAGGAAAGAAGGGCGGCATGGACAACAGCCGGCGACTTTCGGCAATGCACTGGGAGGTGCCTTGGCCAAGAACTTTCAGCAAGGCCCGGACACTGCGGCCGTCAAGGTGATGGAGCTTGCCGGCACCGTGGTGATGATCCAGGAGAGCGGCGGGTTACCTGTGGAGCTCGACCGCCTACCGTCTATCGTGGAGAAGTGTGTGGCCATCTACCGTCAGAAGGAAACCGTGCGGAACTTGAGTGCCAACACGGCGGCCGCGACTACCACAGCTTCCTCCCGCGAACCGGCCTCAAAACCCCGTCCTGGAGCTCAGTTTTCGAGTGGGGCTGCGGCCGGCCAGCCTTCGTCGGCTAACCGGGAAAATGTGACCGGCAATTCCGTTCTCCAGTCGGGCAAGTATAAGGGGCAAACCTTTGAAAAGGCGATGCGGGACTACCCTGAGTACGCAGACTGGATTGTATCCCAGTCAAGGAACCTCACCGAGAATTCCTTGAGGCAGTTTCGCCACTATGTTGTGCTGCAGCGGGCCCGACCGGCCGCCTACATGGTGAACGAGCACCCGGTTTCCGAGAACTACCTCCTAGCGGTCCTTGACTCAGGGTGCAACCAGACCTGCCACGGCGCCTTGTGGATGAAGAAGTATGTGGAGGCTAGCGGCCAGGAGTTCCGTTCTTTGGAACAGGCGCAAGGACAGTCCCTAAGGGGGATTGGAGGTCGCGTGCGCACCTTGGGGAAGCGCACTATTCCTATCTCCTTGCAGCTGCAGGACGGCACCCTTGCCCACGGCAGCATCGAGTCGATTGAGCTAGAGGGTTCCGATGCACCCCTCCTTCTTAGCTGTCGGGTTTAGTAACAGCTTGGCATTGTCCTGGACTTGGGCAACCTCACGGCACACAGCCGGCTGTTTGGCCAAGACCTGGAGTTGGAAGATCGAGAAGGGCTTCCGGCTGTGCGGCTCCTCCCCTTTAACGACCAGTACCAGCAGCAGTTTGCGATGATGGTTGAGAACGACCCCCCGACCACAACGCCGACAGCGGCCCAACCGGAGATTGACGAAGAGACGGCCGAGGAGAGCGACTTTTGGCAGCAACAAGAAGGAGTATGGGTAAGTGTTCACGTGGGCAGAGCCGAGCACTGAAGACGAGATCGAGGACTGCGTTCTCCACTGCGCGGTTCGACGCACCGTGGCCATTGTGGAAGGCACCGGTGAGAAGCTTGAATTCCGAGACCACTGGCTGCATCTTCGGCCGGACGAGCTAGCCACTCAAGGCTACCTCGAGGGTCCCTGGAAGGGCTACACGTACTTCTACCGGGACTATGAGCACGCCCATGAGGAGCTCAAGGGCGGCAACGATCACGAGAACACCGGCATGTTTGCATCTTTCGACGAGGAGAAGCCAGTGGTGTTGAACAAGGGACAGAAGAAGGCCCTGCGGGATTACAGCGACAGCATCAATCGTGAGGACACCGCTATGTGGGCCGAGCTCAAGGGAGTTCCGGCATACCGCCGGGCTTCCCGACTCCTTCCTCGTGGCTGTCGCTCCTTCGTTTTGGAGCTGTTTGCGGGAGCGGCCGCGCTCACGGCCATGGCTTTGGGATATGGCCTGCCAGCGGCCAGCCCGATCGACTTACAGGCGCCCGGCTGGAACCTGAGAGACCCCGCGGCACGGCAGCGACTTCAAGCTCGAATCGAGGAGGAAGACCCCTACCTCCTGGCCATCGCTCCCGTGACCCTTCCGTGGAACAGCTGGAACGCCTATGACCTTTGGAGGCCGGGCGAAGCAGCTGATGAAGTCCGAGCCGGGAGGCGCGAATGGTACGAAGCTTTTGCCTGGTTGTGTCAGCTTGTCCAGCAGCGCACCGCGCAGGGCAGACAGGTGGTGCTGGAGTCGTCTTGGAGCGGTTTGCTCTGGGAGACCAAGTGTTTGGAGCAGACCCTTGGCCAACACAACCCGGCCACCGAGCAGGACCTGGAGGTCGTCTATGTGGACATGTCGCGTCTGGGCTTGCGAGACATGGTGTCGGGACAGCCTGTGCCCAAAGAGTCCGGGATCCTCACGGCCTCTAGGCACACCAAGCAGGCGTTGCAGCAGGACTTCCGAGAAGCCGGAGGAGAATCGCCTGCCCGTCGCCACCGGCGAGCCCGGTTAGCAGCCAAGTGGCCGGACCAATTGTGCGAAACGGTTCTGCGAGGTGTCTTTGAGGACCTGCAGGAGCTTCACTGTGGAGTGGCGTCTGCTGCCGAGGAAGGCGCCGAAGCTAGCGAAGAACTCGGCACCTTGGATGCGCTGCACCGCCCGGAGGACGAGATCGATGTGCCTATGCCACCGCCTCTGCAACCACATGAACTACAACGGGAGGAGGTGCTAGAGGAGGCAGCAGAACCACAACAGCCAGAGGCAGAGAAAGAGAGGAAGCGGAAGTGGCTACGCCTGGAAAGAAACCAAAGGCTGGCTATTCGGCGGCTGCACCATATGACCGGGCACGCCTCGAACGAGAGCATGATGAGGATGCTCCGAGCTGCCGGGTCGTCACCTACTGTGGTTGCCGCCTGTCGCTTCTTTCGTTGCCAAGTCTGTTTGGAGAAAAAGAACCCACCGCAACCGAGCTCTGTTACCTCAGCGCCCCCGTACCAGTTCAACTATGAGGTTGGGTGCGATGCCTTTGAAGTTGTGGACGCGACGGGGGAGAAGCACACCATTCTGTCCCTGGTCGACTCTGGGACTAAGTACCATGTGGCTTCTCGTGTGTCCGGAGGCGGCGTACCAGGGAGCAAGGTGTGTTCCGACATGTTCTCAGCAAGCTGGCTGGCACCGTTTGGCCCGCCTAAGTTCCTGGTATGCGACCAGGGCGTTCACAACCGGGGGCAGTTCGCTGCACTCATGGCCTCGATGGGCACACAGCTTCGGATGGTCGGAGCCCGGGCACCTTGGCAGCTGGGAAGGACCGAAAGGCACGGGGGGATCCTCAAACAGATGATGAAGAGGATTATCCAGCAGCACCAGGTGCACGGTGGCGACGCAGTCAACTTGGTGGCGCAGCAATGTGCTGCGGTCAAGAACGGGTCCTACAACCACTCCGGCTATTGCCCGACCCAATGGGTACTGGGCAAGTTGCCTTCGGAAGTGACCTCCCTCACGGAGGAGAGAGACGTTGAGATGCTTGGGGCCCAGGAGGAGCACGCCGACGACACCAACGCTTTCGGCAAGCGACTGCTTCTACGACAGTGGGCCCGAGAGGCCTTCGTGTACATCGACGGAAGCCAAAGGCTTCGGAGGGCCATGTTGCGCCAGGCCCATCCGATGAGAGGGCCCTACCGGACCGGCGACCTCGTTTCTTACTTTCGCAAGGGAAAGTGGTTTGGGCCGGCTCGCGTTTTGTCCTTGGAAGGCAAGGCCTCTTACTGGCTGGTCCATGGAGGCATGACGGTGCTTGTGGCAGAGACGGCTTTGAGACCAGCCACCGTGGAGGAGATCCGCCGCCGGCAAGCGCTGGAGATGAGGCCCAGTTGGACGCGGCAGTCCGGAAAGCGCAAGCACCAGGACCTTGAGGAGGAGGAGCTCTTGCCATTCGAAGAAGAGGTTCCGGAGTTTGACGAGGTCGGCCAGGTACCCTACTTCAATTTCGATGGGCCGGCCCCCTCGCTGACCACTCCGGCCTTGATGGATGCAGAGAGTTCGGAAGCTCTACCTCCACCGCCCGGCCTTGAGGGACAAACTGCCGAACCATCGGCGACCGAAGGTGCGGGCGAAGAAGGGATGCCGAGACAGGTGACCCAGCCGGAGCAAGAACCGCAAGACGGGACCGAGACGCAGCCACAGCAGGACGAAGCAACCATGAACGAAAACCCCTCGACTTCGTCTACCTCTGGTCCTTCGGCCCCGCAAGTGCCGGCACCAGAGCCGCAGCAGGACGGAGCAACCATGCACGAAAACCCATCGACTTCGTCTACCTCTGGTCCCTTGCCTTTGTCGGCACCGTCGTCTTCAGTACCTGGGTCTAGGTCGTCTTCTTTACAAGCAGCTCTTCGTAGGTCTCCTGACGATCTAGACGGGCACCCGAGATCAAGGTCACCCTCTCGTTTTGGTCACTATGCCGTTCCTGAGGAGGTCCCAGCCAAAACCAAGCTCAGCATCAAGGAGGCCAACCGGAAGTTCCGTGCTTTTCTGGCACAGCGAGGGGAGAAGAAGTACAAGAAGAAAGTTGCAAAACAAGGTGCTGGACGAGAACTTCCCTACCACAAGGTTAGCCCAGAGATTCGGGCTGAGATCGACCAAGCTCGCCGAAAGGAATGGGACAACTGGAAGGGCTACACCAATATGCGGAAAATCTCCAAGGACGAGTTCGCTACTATGAGGGCGGCCAACCCTAGCTTGCGGGTCATACCCACAAGGTGGGTCGACATTGACAAGTCCGACGACCCCACTCAGCGCAAGCTCAAGAGCCGCTTCGTTGTGCGAGGCGACCTGGAGGACGCCAGCAAGATGAGGACAGACTCTCCAACAGGGAGCCAGGTGGCTATGGGACTTACTCTGTCCTTTGCTGCGTCGACGGGCCGCCCACTTCGTTCAGGAGACATCTCGGCGGCTTTTCTTCAGGGATCCGAGTTGGATCGCCAGCTCGTGCTCAGCATGCCTAAGGGCGGAACTCCCTACGACATGGAGGATGGCGACTTGATCGTGGTGTCCACCACGGTGTACGGCACCAAGGACGCGCCGAGGGGCTGGTATAAGAAGCTGGATGGCACTTTGGTACAGCAAGGCCTGCGAAGGGTGCCTCACGCGCCCGGCTTCTACGTGCTTACTGGCCACCGGGAGAATGGGCAGCCGTATGTCAAAGGAGTGCTGCTTATCCATGTTGATGACCTGCTCTGGTCTGGTGACCAAGACTTCCAGGACATTATGCTCACCGTGCAGGGCATCTACAAATTTGGGTCGTTGGAGGAGAAGGCTTTTCGCTATTGCGGGAGGCAGCTACGTCAAGACGACCGTGGCATCCATGTATCCTGCCCTGAGCTGGTGGGACGTGTGCGACCCATCGCCCTGGAGGCCCGACGAAAAGGACAAAGAGAGGCCAAAGCAACCTTAGAAGAAAAAGGGGCAGCTACGTTCCGTTATCGGCAGCCTCTCGTGGTTAGTGAGAGTGTGTCGGCCGGACCTGAACTACCAGGTGGCGAGGCTTCAAATGGCTGTGTCGGACCCTACGGTTCAAGACTTGGTGGACGCGAACAACCTCGTCCGCTATGCCAGCCGGACCAAGGACCAGGGAATCCTGTACCCCGCCGGAGCTCTCTCGTTTGACGACATGATGGTGCTGGCCATCCAGGATGCTTCCTATGCGGCCGACTACGACCTCAGCAGCACGGGCAAGAAGCTAGGTTACCGGAGCCAGAGCGGCCGGATGCTATTCTTGGCCCCGGGGAACTACATGAAGAATATGAGCTCCGTCGGCTATTTGATCAGTTGGCACAGTACCGTGATCAAGAGGGTGAGCAAGAGTACCCTTCAAGCAGAGACGCTTAGTCTGCAGCTTGGGGCTGCAGAAGCAGACCACCTCCGTGCCGTGATTCATGGGTTATATTGTGACATGGGAAAAGGGGAAGCAGAACAGTGGATGGTCGAAGCCCAAGACCGAACCCACACCGCGTGGTTCACCGACTGCTTTTCTCTTTGGTCACACCTGATGAACCCGGCGGCCGGATCGGTGGCGGACAAACGGCTCGCTATCGACCTTTGCGCCTTGAGGCAAGAGCTATGGAGGGGATCCGGACAGAGCGTCGGAGATCCCTTGGGCAGTGACAAACCGCCCGACGAAGCCAGTACTACCGTGACTTGGACGACGACAGATCGCATGCTGGCGGATGGGCTCACCAAGAAGCTCTTGTATGATAAGTCCATTTTGGACGTGATGGACGGACACGTCATCACTCTAGCTCCGAATCCTGATCAGAAAAGAAAGACCAGTGTGAACACTAGCCCTTGTGAGGACTAGCTGATCAGGATCGGAGTGCGCACTGACCGACCTTGCACCTGCATGGCTCAAGCTTTGCGAAAAGGCGCGAACCTCGACGCATGCATTCGATAGCGCTGTCAGTTCATACAAGTATACGATTTGCCTGTCTTCAATATCGCACACTATAAAACTTGAGTCACTGGCAAATCTACACTTGCTCTTCACTCCCCTTCTCCCGATTAAAACAATCGGGTGGGCATCGGGGCTTTGACCGGCCCCTATGCGCGAGAGAGAAAGAGAGCCCAGAGTCTGTATCTAGTAACTTAACGTTGCTGTTGTTTGGAAGTTTTTGGGACATGGGCGGCATGCAGCAAGTAGGGGACACCTGCAATACAAACCACCCCAGCACCACTACGGGCAAGCGGAGGCCTCAGTCTGTGTTGTCTTGTTCCCTTACGGCTACGTAACCTGACCCCTGTGCTTCCTAATCCAGACGCCTCTGCACCCACCACGCCAAAAAACCAGCAGCACAAGTTCCCCACCCAGAAGTGTAAACTGTTCCCCTACTCTTCGGTACCCTTTCCCCGTGTTTCCTTACGGGGACTTGTGCTGACAACAAGCAGAAGCAACCTAAACCACAAACCGTAGCAAGTTGAACGAGGAGTAGCCACTTCAAAAGGGGACCCCGCAAACGTTACTGCATGGACGCCGGGGCTTCTACCTTGACACGCTGTTGGTGTCGTGCTGCAAACTGGTAGCAAACGGGGACCCCACTGACAAAGCTCCGAACAGCCGTCACCGACAACGATCCGGGACACAGCGCGGAGTAACAACACAGAGAGGGGATCGGCACAAACGAGGAAGCCTAGGCGGGGACATGACATGGGCATGAAAGGGGAGAAAACCTGGACCTCACACTGCCGATCCCAAGCATGTCTCACGCCGACAGACCAGACACGACAGAGGCGTAGCGCCAGCGCGCAGGGGTTTCCCTGCCCCGCGAGCAAGCAAGCAAGAGAGACAGAGAGGGAGAACGGTTTGTTGTTCAATGTTCCCGATTGGAAGCCAGGGCTACTTTGAGAAGCCTTGTGGAGCAGTTTTGTCTTTACAAATCCCCTCCGTAACATACGGAGGCGCACTCGCGCGCGGGCTAGGGGGTCTCCCCCTAGTCCGTTACCCTGGCGAAAGAAAGGGGGTTCTCCCTCCACCACCCTAGCCCTGGCGAACGAAAGAGAGACAGAGAGACAGAGGCAGAGAGGGAGGAGGGAGCTTTTTGTTTCAACTCGAGTGTCTGTGGCGTTCTGGGCGAATGCAAGCCCAACATGCAGACCCACAGACCTCTTGCTGAGCAGAGAGACGACGGGGCAGCCGAAGGAACGCAAAGGAGGTCGCAAGGGACACTCGCATTTTAGGCCAGCCGAAAGTATGTAAGAGCAAGCAAGCAAGCAAGCAAGCAAGCAAGATTTTGGCTCAAGTCTACCTGCCGCTCCCCTTGGGGGGCACTTTGGGACTGCTGCCTGTTCCCAGCATTCCCACGGTGTGGACGTCCCTTCGGGTGGGGGGAGGCTTGAGTCATATATCCGTCGCTGTTCCGCTCCAGTGGCCCTCGTCCAGAGCCGTAGGACGTGCGCCATAATCATGAAGGTGGTGATATCTACTTCATTGCGTGTGACCTAGCCAGTGCAAGAACTTCACCTTGGCAGCTCAAGCAGAGGAGGGGACGAACTTCTCCAACCCGCGGGGCTTTTCGTTTGTGCTGACGCCGTTCCTGTTCTACCTGCCAGCTGGGTGGGGGACTATACCAAATCAGAGTCCGTGACTTGGGTCAGAACGGCAGGTACGGAGCGGGAACCTGCACCATAGGAATCAGGAAGACCCATGACCGAACAGATCCTCCAAGCAGGGCTTTACGGAATCACCACGAAAGCTAGCGTTCCACCAGCACGTGTCTGTAGCCGATCTCCTCAGGGCAGTGACGAAAGGGATTTGCCCCACACTTCGCCGCCTTCGACGCCAGCCCGTGACCTAAAAAGTTTCCACGTTCACTTCTGAGAGGGGGACTCTAGGGGGACTTTTCAGATTCGAGCGGACAATACGTGCGTGCATAAAACCCTTCGGTGTGCATGCTTTAAACAAGCATACAGTGCTTTCTCAGGTAAACTCTATTCTTCGGCCCAACTTGGCCATCAAATCCCAGCTTTTTTTTAACACACCTTCACAACCACTCCGTTCGATGGGGGAATTCGTGGGGACTCTCCAAGGCCCCAATTCGCTTCATTCCTTCCATGGCAGCCCGAGGTACTCACTAAACAAAAGCGGGGGAGTGCATGTTTTTGCCTTGGTGCCTCTTTCTTTCAGAACTCCTCCCCAACTTGAAGCTTGCGGTCTCGCCTTAGTAACTCACCTTCCCCATACTTTGCAATCTGTCGAGTACAGTGTTTACACTTCAACTTGGGGGGATCCGATACCCAACATCAGGGCTTGTGAACACTCCTTTCTGCAATGGTGCGAGCCTCAGTTTTGCTGTTTTCAATGCACATGTCCAGCGTGTGTTCATGAAGCAGGGGAACGCCACAAACTTCTCGTGTTATTCATCGTCTTGCTTTTACGATCGGGGGACCCTGCAGCCCAAACTTTTCGCTCCTGTACAGCGGAGCCCCTATGGGCGAACCCCATAGGGGATGAGAAGAAAGCCCGTGGACTGCGGGTGCGCGTGCGCGCGCAAGGGGGG
>CAJNJA010008517.1:0-15402 GCA_905231915.1 Symbiodinium necroappetens
TGGCAGCTAATACATGCAACTCACCGGAGGGAAAGCAAGCATCATGAGCATCAGCAGCGCCTCCTGGGACCAAAGGTTGCAACTCCGCGAACTCAAGGCGAGCACTATGAGCACCAGCCGCACTCCTTATGGCAACGGGATGGCACTCCGCGGCCTTAGGGCCAACATCACGAGCATCAGCCGCCCCTGCTGTGACCATTGGACGTGTGCCGGGTAAGTCGAATTTGTGTCCGGGTGCAATACGTAGCTGCAGTATTTTAATCTTACTTAGAAGCACCCACGAACCATAAACCAAGAAGCTTAGTCTACAGACCTCTCGAACACATGTTCCAACCTCCAGATCGTGAGCTCCAAATCTCAAGCCCTGAACCTCCCAGATTCCGCCGCACCTCGCTGTACTTTGCCATCGATCCCATTTATGACCTTCGCCGACACCGCCTGGCTCGAGGATGACGAAAATTCAGGGATTGGCGCAGTGAATAGTAATGAATAACAAGCAGTTCTAGCAAATACAGGCCAAAACCGTAACAGTCAGCAACAGCTATGATCACAAACACAAAAATAATGCCAGTGAAGCAATCTGATCAGAGTGGGAAAGAATACAGACCGAGTTGCACTTGGGCCTGAACACTCGGAGGGCTCGCCGCAGCTTTCGCGTCCTCGTCATGCAGAGCTTTCTTTCGGCGTTTCAAGGCGATTTTGTTGAGGGCTTCGGGGGCTTTGGGTCCTAAGGCTCGGTGTTGAAACCGCGGGGATTGCAAGGCTTTACGTGGCTGTGGCTGAAGTTTAGCTGCCCGTGCCCTTACGTAGGAGGCACTCTGAATATCAGACTCTGATATAGTGGGTGGACCGAAATTGGGGGTCACGAAGGTAACGAGTAATGAGAAAACTGCTAAGTACAAGTAATTTCACTGCTTGCAACTATCCACAGGTCTGGCTTCGGTTTGCTCGGAGCAGCAGGAGTTGATGTCGCCGACGTCGAATGAACGCCGTGGAACAGAAGTCGTCGCCGTTGCTGTCGTAGTTGTCATGGTGTAGCGAATTATTGGCATCAGTCGCACCAGTGGCAGTAGTAGTTGTTGTTGCTGTCGCAGTGGTAGCAGTAGTCGTCGTCGTCGTCGCCGTCCTGCTCCTCCTGCTCCTCCTGCTTCTCCTCCTGGTCCTCCTGCTCGTCATCGTCATTGTCATCGTCATCTTCGTCGTCGTCGATGCACACCTTTGTCGTCGTCGATGCACACCTTTGTCGTCGTCGATGCACACCGAGAACATCACGAAATGGTTGCAGCCAGCTCATCCTACAGCCAAATCCCTCCAGTCTCCATACCCGGACCTCCTGCATGCTGGAGGCGACATTGCTGCCGCCCAGCGGTCTGCCTGAACTCGTGTTTCGCTGGGGAGATATGGGCCCATCGAAATTTGGCACTCGGGGCCTGTAGGGTTTTGTGGTTTTGTAGGGCTTGTGGCGACCACTACCTAAACAGGCCACGTTCAGGAGCGATGCACAATAAGGACATCTTGGTTGCGTTTGTGCTCCAAGTAGGTCCAATTCCCAAGCAAGTCACGGTAGACGAGCTGCAACAAACATTTCACTAAACCTCAATTCTCTCAAGAAAGCGGTCGTTTCATTGAGACTCCATGCTAAAGCAGGCAGGACCACTGTGGGAGAAACATCTCAGCAACTGTGTCGTCTCTTGACGTCTTTCCGGAACACCATTCCCACGCCATTTCACAAACACCCATCATCCCGAAGTGTCTTGAGCTTCACAGAGCCCCCCCCCCAGACCCTGACCTTGCAGTGGGCTCGCCGATTCGCAACAACCCCAGCTCTTAACGGTTTATTCATTCCTGTTCGGACCAAATTTGACAGCTGATGCCCCTACGCCTAGCCTTAGTTCCTCCTCTTACGACAAGCATGGCGAAGGCTACAATGGCTAGCACGGTGCTTTGGCCGCTTACTGGCCTGGTGGACATCGGTTCGACCGGCCAGGACCTCCCCAGAAAATACAAAAGGCCGCTCTTTGGGGTCTGACAGTTTGCGTGTTCCCGTTTCCTTAAGCCCTAAACTTTAAAACCCGCGGTTGTTTTGGGTTCGGGCTTGCCGGGGTCCACGTCCTGGACTTGGGGTGTAGGAACGGTATTACAGGAGAGTCGAGACGTGCTAGGCCGGGCAGGACAGCACAAACTCTTGGCGGTGTGCGAATTGCTGCTGTTGGTACTGCTGAACTAGTTCTTCTTCTGCAGCGTCACCATGATCATCACACTTCCCAACATTTTTAGAGCCATAATCACAACAACAAGCCTGATCATGTGCTTGTTATAGCATGCAGCCCCGATTCTAAATGGTGAGTTCTCGGCAGCTTTCTGGGAACGGGCTGAGCCATGCACCGGCGCTTTCGGCTGCCCTCAGCGCCTGGGGTAGGTCAGAAAGGCATGTCAAAGCTGTGGGGTCGTCGAAGTTGATGGGCTTCTGGGAGTTGCTTGAGAGCTTGCGAATTAAATAGGGTTAAGGAGTTGAACATGCCGATGCTTGTCTTTCGAGTCTACATTGTCTACATTGAGTCTACATCAACTGACATCGTCACAGCCTCGAGCCTTCTGCTTTTCGGTCTGCATGAAGTTTGCACGGTACTAACCGAAGCAGCGCAAGCCCGAATACTGCCGACCCCCCGGCACCCCCTGCTGATTCCACTTAGCCCGTAAAAGAACACTCAAGGCAACCTAAACTTACAATCAATGGCCTCGTCCAGTAGCTGCATGGCTCGCGCAGCCTGTTGGTTCCGCTCCTCAAGCGTTTGCACCTGGGCACCACCACCACCAGCAGCACCATCACTGGCACCGCCACCGCCGCAACCACGACCACTTTACCATAAATACTGTATCGATGCTCTCTCCTGCGCGAATACTCGCCGGTCTCGAGCAGTATTGACAAGTCGATTTGGCGTGATTGAAAAGGCCCTGCCTAACCTTTCTTTGGTGCTTCTTGCCTCGCTGATGCCAAGGACATCATCATCATCACCACCATCATCAGCATCATGCTCGTCGTAGTCACTTTCACGTCGGCTGTCACTTCTGGTCAGACTGTCTGCCCTCAACACGCTCGGCTCCCAATCCTCAGGCATCCACAAGAAACTTTGTTGCGCCGAGGTTTCAGAGTTGAGACATGAGGGCATACAAAGTCAAGCGTTTGGGCCAGGCTATGCTGCCCCTCCCCCTGAATCCCCGACGGCGTCGTAGGCGTCGATAAACGTGGAGTCCAGGTTGTGCTGCCTCGGGTTCAGGATGGACATGAACCCCGAGACTCCAATATCCTTTAGGTGAATCTGCCTCGGTCGGTTACGGGCTATGTTGCACATCATGGAAGCATGAGTCGTATGAGAGGCCGCTTGGGAGAGGGAAGGCTTCAATGTGGCAAGGGTTTCGGGCTTCCGGGTTTGGCGCTTCGAGGTCAGGGGACCCCGGAAACCTTCGACCCTGATCTTACGGTTTAGGGCTCACGGCTTAGGAATTAAACTAAACCCTGGCCCGAAACACCGCACAAATAAACCCTGTAAACCCGAAAACCCCTGCCCTAAACCCAAAACCTCTACCCCAAACCCAGAATTCCTAACCCTAAACTGAAACTCCTACCCTAGACCCGAAACCCCTACCCGAAACCCGAAATTCCTAACCCTGAGCCACGACCCGAAATCCCCGAAGCGCCCTGGGCTCCCCCGCTGGTGCTCCTCGGACGCTCTCGGGGCTTTTAGCCCGGCCTCGTACAGGGCATGGGTTTTTGGGTATAGGGTTTAGGGTTTAGGGTTCTTGCAGCTTCGCGCGTCAAAAAGGGCTCTTCGTAAGCAGAATCACAGTTTTCTGGAAATATGATTGTCATAACTAGGCTTGGAGCCCTAAGGAATAGCATGGCAAGTGACTCCTAAACCTTAAACCCTGAACCCTAAAGCCTCAACCCTCCAGTGAGCTGGTAAGTAGGCATGGCTTAGAACCTAACCGTCGTCACTTCCATCGAAGTTGAGCTCGGGACCTTCGAAGGGAAGCTGGAGGATTGCGCCCCGCCTGCTTCAAGGATTGGGGGATTGGGGCTTCGGGTTTTGGGGTTTAGGATCTAGGACCTAGGGTTCACGGTCTAGGGGCTCGAAGCCAAAACCGTGTGTGCTCACTGGGCTTGGGGTTGTGGGCCCGAAACAAAGAAGAGGACACGGCGTTGGAAGACAGTTTGCATGTAAACTGCTGGTGCGTAGGCATCCTGCGTTTAAGGGCCGCGTTCGTGTAATCCTAGCGACAACCCTGTTTCAGTGAAGGGCAGCTTTAGCTCACCGGGTGCCTACTACAGCACTGGACCTTTGTTGACTGGCAGCACTAATCGGAATAATCAACTCACCAAGTGCAAACCGCAAGGCGCATCCATCAGAGGATCTTTTCTACACTCGCGTGCCAATGCAGCTCAAGGCCTTTGAGAGGAAGGTTCACGGACAGACCAGTGAGAGCGGAAGCAGCAGGAAACAACCGGAACTACGTTCTAGGATTCACAGCCCCCTGAAGATTGAGGTTTCCTGATGCTTGCTCCCATGTCTTCGTCTTTAAACGGTTAAGACCCTGTCGGCCTTGTTCCAAGGTCGTTTGCTCGTCCGTGATCTGAAAACTTCCTGTTTTGAGAAGGCGCACCAGAGGCTCGAGGTGTGCACCTGGAAACTTTGTCAAAGCATCGGAAGGGTTAAAGTTGTGCGGTACCCAGCGCACTCGAGCTCGGCAGATGGTGAGGCTCTCACGGATCACTTCGGCTTCAAGGTTAGACCTCTCGCACTCTCCCGGCTGGTTGTTGAGCAGTGAGTCGTACAAGGATTTCGCATCGATGACGACCACGCTTCGAGGATCTCGGAAGAGCCCGGAGTCCTGGGAGATCACCGTGGTTTTGCCTTGAAGCTCCAGGGCGGTCTCCTCACACGTCTGCCTTTGGCGAGGCTGGTAGTTTGAAAGCCTCATAGCATCCCACAGGGCATCTTGCTTTTCCAAACTTCCCGTAGCCGCCGACAACGATATAGCCTCGCAGAGCATCGAAGACTGGGCCTTCCGCCTCAATCTTCGGGATTGCCACTTCATGAGGCTGATCGGTGCCTTCTTGCCGGTGTTCAGGAGGTCGCTGGTAAACCCCAGCAGGTACCCGTGCTGTGACTTCTCTCGACCGGAAGTGTCGAAGGCGGAGTCCGAGATCAGCACGTTGCGAATGCGGCTCTCCTGGATGGCGTGGATCTTCAGCAGAATCGGGTTCTGCTTGAGCTGTCTAACCACGTCATTCGCCTGGTAGATCACCTCCATGGTGGGCTCGGGAAACGAAGAGGCCAGGATGCTGCTCGCACCTGCTGCGTCTGGCCTACCCTCACGGCCCACCCATATAAGAGTTGCCAGGAGGCCTCGCAGTTGTGACTTTTCGAAGTCATCCAGCTTAACCTTCGCAGCGTCCTTCTTGAGAACCTTGCGCTTGAGGTTGATCGGCGCCAAGCGGGTGTAGATATACTCCTCCATGTGCAAGGTGAAGGAGAAGTCCGGCATCTGCCGAATGGACTTACCCGCGTAGGTCGTCTCCTGCTCTTGCAAGTTGATGATCTTCCCGAAGGTGATGATGCCCTCCAGCTGTTTCACAAGGGAGCGGTGCTTCTCGTCTCCGCCCTCAATCACGTCGTCCACCTCGATGACCATAAGTCCACGAGTGGGTTCTGAAGGACGGTCCGCAGGAAGCACCAGAACACATGGTTCGTACGGGCACACCTTGTATCCGAGCTTTCCCGTATGCTTTCGCAGACTGGAGCGCCACCAAGCGGGGCCGGAGACCAACCCGTACACCTCAGTTAACAACAACAAGAGCTGCTTGGGATCCAACCCCGGCAATGCCTCATCATCGGGTTGTCGGCATGCCAGGGGTGTCTGACGACTCGTTGGCCTCGACTGCAGGAACGCTGTTTTCACGTCGCGAACGAAGGTGGACCACCGTCTACTGGCGTTCACTTGTAGTACGGTGTTCATTGCAGCACTGGAAGGCGTCGGTGCGGACCTCTCGATTTGATGCACATGTGGGTCGGACCAACCCACAACGCACCAACGAGACTTCGGCTTGGTAGTGTCCGCGGTGAGTTCCAAAGGTTCAAGCTTGCCCTCCTTGATCGCCGCATCCTTTGCCGCCTGGAGCTCCTCGATGCCGATCTCCTGGGGCTTGTAGCGGTCGACAAAGCGAGACTTCAGCACGTGGTCCGGGTGATCACGCATGAATTTCTCTGACTCCTCGACAGTCAACACCCGAACGGCATTGTTTGACAGGAGGGACTCAAACTCCTTGGCACGGCTCTGTCTGAAGGCTTCACGCTCCTTCCCAGTCAGCTTGGAGTACTCCACCTGGCCAAAGGAAACCTTAGCTTTCGCCAAGTACATGCACTTGTCCCGCGGGCAATAACTCGCCTCAGAATCCTCGACATGGAAGGTCTCTTTAGGCTTCAGGGGCTCCAGCTGGGTACGTCCCGAAGTGTTTCGAGTGACCCACTTCGGGCCTGTATACGCCATGAAGCTCTGGCTGCCGTAGGTCTCATCATCCTCGAAGTCCGTCACCGCCAGGTAGGTTGAGGGCTTGATCTTCTCCTCGAAGTCCATCAGCTTGGAGTAGTAGTACGGGGAGCGCGTGTAGGGTCCGTGACGTTCGCGGTTGGGTCCCAGTAGAAGAGGCTCGTGCGATCCCTCATCCACGCGGATGGCTCGCCTTTGCCCTGCTCCCGGATGAGTGGGCAACGGCTCCGTCGGTTGTAGTGGATCAAGTTCTGCAGCTGGGGCCCGTGGCAGTGATGGTGAAGGAGTCGTCGCAGGAGCTGGAAGAGGTAGTAGATCCCGTCCAGAGGCAGTAGTAGTCGCCGTCTGCGAGGCAGATGCAACAGAAGGTTCTGGAAGAGGTAGTAGATCCCGTTCAGAGGCTGTGGTAGTCACCCTCGGAGGCTCCAACGACATCACACTCTGACGTCTGCTCTGTGCTGGCTCAGAGCTTAGTGCCCTTTCGCTGTGTCCATCACCGAGGGTAGTGGTCGCCTCATCGAAGGCACGTGGCTGCTCCGGAAGACGCCCATCGTCTTCTTCACGTTCCTCGGGTACTTCCTCGCCAAACACTTCCGGGAAGATCTCCTCCACCATGGGTCCGGTGGGCCTTCGACGGTAACGTCCTCGTACCCGGCGCGAACTCCTTCTCGAACTTGTTGCAAAAGATCCTTGCGCAGCTCCAGAGCCAGAGCTGCACCCAACTCTTCCTCCGAAGAGGCTGGTCGTAGCTGTTCAGTGGCCACCTTCCACAAACGGCCACGCATGTTGATCCACCAAGAGTTGCCACCCGGAGTGACTGCAATGAGGGCTCCTGGACCAACCCATCCGTGACGATTATCATTTCTCCTCCACACATACGCCCATTGTCCCGGATAGAAGCTGAAGGCGTGAAGGTCGGACTTTCTCGTTTGGGCGGCCGACGCTCGGCGCACTGAAACCACATCGTCCTCCTTAATCCAAGCTGCTCTTGCAGCTTCACGGATAGCCCAACTCCGTTGCACCAGGTCTCCAGCTGAGGCCTTGACCATGTCCTGGTCCCAACGGTCATCAGCCAGTAGCGAGCCAGGAAGCCGAAGCGAGCGTCCGAACAGACGCTGATCCGGGAAAACCCATGGCGGTCGTAAAGGCTGTTGTGTGCAGAAACGACTTGGGCCACCACCAAGTCCAGTTCCTCCTCTGTCGCAGACGTTTCCTGCAAAACAACCTTCAACTTGTTCTTGACCGTCCCGACCGCTCTCTCCGCCCTGCCGTTTTTCCAAGGCGTGGACCCATCGGTGTAATGAATGGCCGCACCCATCTGTGACATGAACTCCACAAACTGTTCCCCGACAAACTCTGGTCCTTGGTCACAGATGAGCACTTCTGGAACACCAAAGGGAGCAATCCAGGCCCGACTCAAGGCTTGCCTCTCTGTGATTGCTCGGGCATCTGCACATTGAGTGACTTGCAGGTATCCCGTCCCATGATCGACACAAATCAAAAAGATTTTCTCGGCTCCAAAGGCGTTGAGATAAAAGAGGTCGACGGCCACAATCGCGTTAAAGTCAAGCTCCTTCGCGAGATGCGCCGGCCTCCTTGGCAAAGGTCGCTTAGCCGATTCGCATAGTGGGCATACGAAGAAGTCTTTTATCCACTGTATCACATCAGCACGAGCTCCAGAGTGTTTCATCGCACGGATGAACACCTCCTTCGCAGGATGGCTGAGGTTCCTGTGGACTTTGAAGATCTCTCGCCTCAAATGCGGGTGTAAGGAAAACCTGCCGCTTGCTTCGTGCTTCCTGAAATCATCGACTTTCTTCATGGCCTCGACCACTTGCTTCCCGGAAGGTTGCAAAGCATGCTGCACCTCGCGAAAAACTTCATCGTCTTCCGGTGCCACAGTTGGCTCCAACTCCATAGCCTCATCCTCCCCAAAAGAGGGAAAAGCAACTGTGGAACCCGCGAGGAAAGCTGTCTGAGTCCGGACGGCTGAAAGAAGACCATCAAAGGCTGGTCGATGCTTGTTAGCAGCCTGGGCAACGTCGGTGGTAGACGGATGTGGCATGTTGTCCAAGGTTCCAGCGTAGCACAAGCTCTGCAGAAACGTCCGAACACACAAGTCCAAATCCTCAGAGTCAGACGTAGCCCACGAGGACCCCTTCCAAGACACCGACGAGCAGATCCGCGCCAAAGTCTTATCGTTAACGATCACATAGAGGCACGGGCCCTTGTCCACCAGGGACATCTCGACAGCAGTCGTGTCCCTGAGCTGATTTTGCAAACCTGACACAGCCTTCGGCACGCATACCAAGGCATACAGCCTGCCCGCATCCTCTTGAATCTTGGCTACGGAGACAAAAGTGTCCCAGCTCGATCCTGTGACAAATCCGGTCACGAAAGCCGGTCTGGACTCCTGAACAGCTTCTACAGCCCGCCCTCGGTCGTGACCCTTGCGAAAATCCCAAGCCAGCAAGAAGCTTAGGACACGGCTGCCATAGGGACCTGTGGCTTGAAGACAGCCATCCTGAATGCTTGTCGTAGATGGTAGCACCCAGGGCATAGTATACGATACGACTTCCTTGCCACACGCCTGTTTTCTATAAACAACACGACCAGAGGTAGTAGCGGATGATGCTGTGTTGTTGCTTCCGGAGGTTCTGTGGGTTTGTCGTTGACCTTGACAACCATCTTCTGTCTTGCCAAACTGAGACCATGAGGTAGTAGTGGATGATGCTGTGTTGTTGCTTTCGGAGGGCTGCTGGGTTTGTAGTTCTTGTTGTAAAGTAGCACACTGTTCCTCCAACTTCAACATGACAAAGCTTCTCTGGGGCTTGTGCAAATGGCACACTGAGCTGCAAAAGAAATTGCCGAGGTAGAAGTCGCTGTGCTTCTGGTTCGGCACTCGAAAAAGTACAAACTGAAAAGAAAACGCACCACTCTCACCCTGTACGATGCCAGCCTCCAGCCGGCCAAAAGGCAACTTCGAAGTCATCGATGCCGCCAACGGTGAGGGGTGTCCAATCGCGGACAGGAGAATTGCGAGGCCACAGAACAGACTGTAACCTCTTCGGGCCATAGACTGCCGTACCTCAGGAGGCGCGTCGGTCAACATGGTAAAGATCGTCGTGCTCGTAGTGCTTGTCGTGCTTGGCGTGACTGTCGCTGGCGCCTCGGTCTGGCTTAGAACTCCGTCGGCTCCAAGTCCACTTCCTCGAACGAGTTGGGGCTTTGGTCCTGGTCGTCGAAGATCGCAAAGAGCTCCGGAGTGTCCTGTGGTTCGTGGGCTTGCCGACGACGAGCTCTGACTCTGTTCTGGATGGGGTGGACTCCTGCTGGAAGGCCTCGAGAACGGGTCTCGTTCGTTGCCGTCGCCGCCGAGCTCGTTCCCATCGGTCCTTGCGAACGAAGGCTCTGCTCGTGGTAGTCTGCCCACTCGTTGGGAGCTCGACTCGTCAGCTGCCGAGTGTCCACACGGTCCAAGTCCTTGACTGGCGCTGACGGGTCGTACACACGCAGGGCCTCCATCGAACTTGACTGTATTGTGGCCGCCTGTCCCGGTCCTTCCATCTGGTACTCCGGCTCGTGGTTGAACATCTGGTCCGGGTAGGCAGCAGTTGCATTCGACCCCTGGGCTTTGAACTTCTGGCGGCTCGCCTCCTTGCGGTAGTTCACGGGTCCCGACGTTGTAGCTCTTGCTCCTGGACTGAATCGAACCCCTGGTGCTGCCTTGGAATTGCTTGCCTTCGGCGGGGGACCTCGGAGGTGGTAGTAGCTGAGGAGGATCGGTGGCCCGGTACACAGGTCGCACTTGATCGGGAAGAGCTCCTTGCCCTGCCACCAAGATAGCCTCGGTTCGCTCCCAACGGCTGCCGCAGTCGAGGCACACCCACCAATGCATCGCTTGGTTTCCCCTCATGCGAAGTTGCTCGTGGTGGTGGCTGCAGTCCTCCGGCTCTTTCGGGAACTTGCCTTGGGTCTGGCTTCGTGAAAGAGGTTGTCCAAGGCCTTGGCGAACCGGTTGCTGTCGCTTCGAGGTTCGAGCTTTCGGCGGAGGGCCGCCTGAGGATGCCGCCGTAGACGAAGGAGGCTCTGTCAGGATGGCATCCAGGACCATCTGCTCCCTCGTCGTCGCAATCATCCTGACAATGATGCCCACCAGCCTCTGCCAGGTCCGAAGGCACCACACAGCTCCTCGACGACGGTTGCCGCGGTTCAGCTGAGTCTCCTGCTCGCCGCGGACAAGCTCTTGCACCCGTTGATGCAAAGCCGGACGAGAGGAGACACAAAGACACAAAGCCGGCGAACATAGAGCGGGGCTTCATACGATCTCGGGCCCACGTCATGAAATGCACAGAACGACGTGGCACTTCCTGCTTCATACTCGCCTGAATGCGTGCAAACATGTCCCGACTGCGTGTTCTCACAGACTGCCATGCATCAGAAGACGACTTTGATGGTGCACGTCGCGAAACAGCAGGCTGCCCATGCTCATTCGCTTGCAAAACGACAGACTGCTGCACACTCTCACCTCCCGAAACTGAAGAGAAAACACCTTCAAAGTCGTAGACCGCGCTAGCCTCATCCAAAGTATCCGAAATATTGTACGTCACCGGGCCAGGCACCTGCTCGACTGAAGACACCGAAACACGCGGCCGCGCGGCAGCCTGAGAAGTAGCTGGCAACGAACACGTAGGAGAGGTGGTGGTAGTAGGGCAGGTCGTAGAAGGTGTCGCTGATGGCTCTCGGGCTTCAGTAGCTACCTGCTGGAAGATGACAGTTCCCGTCCAGGGTTCGGAAAGACACCTTGGGCCTAAGTCGCCTTGCCAAATGTCATTGATGATGTAAGGCATCCAAGTAAGTCACACGTGTGGGTTCTAAGGTAGCTTGGGCTTCCGCAGAGAGAACTTCAGCAGGCACAACCATGCGATCACGAGCACCCTCCAGAAACCCAATCTCTTGCATAGAACCCTCCGGGTGACGCAACCACACAGTGACACCCCGGTGCTTCCGAACAGGGCCTTGCTTCACTGAGTGATTCAGCCTTTTTTGGAAGCTGAAATGGGTCCTTTCCGCTCTGCTGCAACTCTTTGGGTAGCCGCCAACTGCCATTGAACTCCACAACCGAAACTGCCCGGTGGCCGGATGGCAACCGCATCATCGGGGTAGCGTGACCTTGTCTCGTACGGACTTCCTCCTTGTCATAGTCGATGACCATGCCAACCAGCTCCTGGAAGGATACGGGAATCAAGAAGGGAGTCTCAAAACCTTCCGCGTCCTTCACCTCCGTGACTCGCAGAAGGCCGTTCGTGCGAGCCACCCCAATCGGCACATCCCAGACACTCGCCACCGTGGCCGAGCCGCCGATACCGGCACATGAACCTGTTGGTCCTCGAACTGCAACAGGTCGTAGCCCTTGCTGTTCAAGAAGAGCTCGCAGTCGGCTGAAGGCGCCTGAACCAATCACACCCTCTTCCGCAGCGCTGTCGACGAGCCCTTGGCCCGCCTGGGTTCTGACCCCGGCAAAGACACTCACCGTCGCTGGTAAACCAGGAGAGCCTGCAGTCATGAAGGTACGGTTCAGAGCTCCCTGGCCTTGGCTGACTACGAAGCTTGCACGATTCTCTGTAGCATTGGCCGTGGCATTGGGACAGTCGCGGCTGAAGTGTCCCAGCTCGCCACAACCATAGCATCTCGTCCGCGCCAGCAGTTCCTCAGCTGTCCCTCGATTTCCCCGGCCTCTGCCTTTCCCAGCTCCCCCTTTCTTCCCACAACCTTTGGAAGAGCTTTTGGAAGACCAGGGCGACTTGCCACGGCCTTTCCCTTTGGACGCTCCTTTCTGTTCTCGAGGACGGAAGAACTGTCTGCCCTTCCGACGAGCTTGTAGCTCTCTGCGCACGTCCTGGTAAGCCGGGAAACTGCTTGGGTCGTGGGCCCCAAACTCTTGAGACAGCTGCTGGTAAGCGTCGTTGTAAGCCCAGATATACAAAGCCTCTTCCTCATCAAACTCCCTGTCCGCCTCGAAGTAGAGGAGGGGCTCGGAGGGCTCGTCGAACTCCTCCTCCGCATAGTACTCGTCGTGATGCCTTTCTTCCCATTCACCTTCTGGCTCTTCAAAGAGTGGACTCGGCTGGTTCATCGGTCCTTCATCCTCGTTCGTCCAGAAGGCAGCACTGGCATCCGACGAAGTTTGGGCCAACAGGGAAGACGAGGTCATAGGCTTTAGGAGGGCATCAGGCCTATCCAAAGGCCTCAGTGCCCTTGCCACCTCCTCGAAGCTCAGGAGGGCGTTGTGCTTGATGGCCATGTTTTCTCGCTGGCTTTCTGTCAAATTTGCTTGCTTCAACAAAATCCTGCCAGCGATCTTGTCGGGCACGCGTTCTCCCGACAAGTTCTCTACCTCTTGTCTCGCCAGTTCTTTGGCTGCAATGAAGGAAGAGAACGTTTCATTCCGGCCTCGGTCGCCTTGAAAGAAGAAGGCATCCACTGCAGCCGGAGCAGCTGCTTCCAGGTAAGGCTTGAACTTCTCCAGGATCGCCGTCAGAATAGCACCATACCCACGCTCTGAAGTGATCACCTCCATTGGCAGGCCTTCCGCAATCCGACGCGGGATGCTATTCTCTGGGAGGGCCTGGAACAGTTTAACACCCCAACGGTTCTTCGGCACGTGGTTGTCCAACTCCCAGAAGCTCAACTGCTTCAGCCAAGCACGCAAGGTGGATGCTCCTCCACCCCACGAAGGGATAAACTTTCTCTCGCCAGAAACAGCCATGGTCAAAGCTTTCACTATAGCATCGCTCGTCTCCATACCAAGCTGACCTTGCGGGGTGGGCGGTTTCCGCCCTAGCAGTTCAAAGGCACTCTGGACCCCTTGAGGGTCTTCTCCTGTCCCAGCACCACCGGGTATCCCGGCAGCACCCAAAGCATTTGCCATAGATCCAGCAACACTTGGTCTTGCTGCACCCGCTGCCTGGCTTCCAGAACTTCCGGCTCGGACGTCTACATTCGCAGAACTCTGAGCAGTGAAGGCCGGAGGAGAAGTGCCAAGCAGCGGCGTCGACGTAGTAGACGGAGCGTTTGGGCTCATCGGCGCAGTCCCTGCACCAGGTCGCGCACCCGCCTGGTCCACTCGCCCCGTAGCATAAGCACAGGGCCCGGGAGGCAGGCCAGGTGTCCCTTGGCCGAACCCCTTTCCTTGCCACTCACGAAGAAAGGTTCCAGGAGGGCCCCTCATGAGCCTCCGCAGCCAAGGGCTGGAGCAACAAGGCTCCGCTGCCACTGTTGACTGGCAGCACTAATCGGAATAATCAACTCACCAAGTGCAAACCGCAAGGCGCATCCATCAGAGGATCTTTTCTACACTCGCGTGCCAATGCAGCTCAAGGCCTTTGAGAGGAAGGTTCACGGACAGACCAGTGAGAGCGGAAGCAGCAGGAAACAACCGGAACTACGTTCTAGGATTCACACCTTGAAGGGACTCGGAAGGAAATGTGTTGGGAGGCTTCCCCAAGCTAGGATTGAGCTAAACTCTAAACCCGAAGCAGTGAATCCAACTATTCAACAAAACCTAATATTGAATCCAAACATCACAAAACCCGAAACGCTAGAACCTATAATGGCAAACCTCAACCCGAAGCCCATAACGGTCCCAACTCAGGTTCATGGCATCAAACGGCCTGACCTCACATGATTCGCTTTGGAACTAGCGCGAGCCCTTGAGATTAGCGGCTTAGGGTTTCAGGATTTGGAGGTTTCCGAAAATAGGGGGCCCTAAGTATAGTACCCTAAGTCGTAGGATCCTTATTATAAGGACCCCAAAATAAGGTACCCTAATTTTCGGAAACTCCCATTTGGACCGTGGTCCAGCGTGCCGAAGAGCCCAAGCAAGGCCGCCTGCTTGCTGCGAAGACATCGGCTGAAACCTTGTGGCTGTGGCTGTGAGGGCTGTGGGTTTAGGGTTTAGGGTTTGGGCTGTGAGTTTGGGACATGGGGCTGAGGGTTTACGGCTTACGGCAGTCTTGGGGTTAGGGGTGTCAGGCTGTTAGGCTGTTGGAATTTGGGATGTTGGGGCTTCGGGCATCTAGGGCACAACGGTGCTAAACTTATCACTCGCTCACCGTCCCACTCACCGGCCACCTTACTCAACCACAACATCCTTAGGTCATGAGCTATATTCTCTGCGTTTCAGACAGCTTTCTGAATCCTATGCCCCAATCCAAAGTACCGAACCTCGCATATCCGCAAAGCCTCAAACCAAACCCTACACTCTGCACCATTGGAAGCTACCTCCTGCCAAGAACTCGCAGAGGCACGGGATCAGAGTCGTGGTGTTGCTGAAACCCTCAAAACACCCCCGCAGATCGAGCAAAGCCCTCTGGGCATCCCGGGCCCCTCGTGGGAGGAGTGTACCGAGCCTGCACCAAAGTTCCGTTGGGGGGCTTCAAGACTGGGGGCCTCAGGGAATACGGCTTAGGCATCTGTAAGCAACGGTTTAGGGGTTTAGGGTTTAGGACATCTCCCCAACCCGCGGTGTGCATCATCGCCAGAGAACGGTAGTTACCCGGTAGTTGCTGGATTATCTACCCAAGGTGACAAACCTCTTCTTAGACGAGTATATGACATGCGCGCGAACACGACCCACCTGCCTCCCTGCCTCTCTCCCTTCCCCCCCTCCCTACCTACCTAACTGCCTACCTACCTACCGTCCTACCTAGCTACAGACATACCTACACACCTACACACACCTCCGCACCTGCGCACCAGCACACCCACACACCTACGCACCTGCGCACCTACGCACCTACGCGCCTACACACCTACACACCTACACACCTACATACCTACCTACACACATAC
>CAJNJA010008518.1:0-11223 GCA_905231915.1 Symbiodinium necroappetens
AAGGGGGAGGGGGGTAGGAGGCTACATCTCCTTAAACAAGCCTTGATTTAGGTCCTAAAAAACTGGTATTAAGGCCCCCTCCACGCCTTCCCCGAGCCCCTCTTATATAAGGGTCCTTATGATTTCTAGGATCTAGCAGGCAAAGAGCTTCGGATATTTGAGAACCCTTTCCCATGGCCGCCAAGAAGCAGCATCTGCAAGTTCCTTCAGGTTTCAGAGTTTGGGGATTTGGGTAGTTCTCTAACTTAGGGTCCCTTTTTGGATCCTTTTGATAAGGGTGCCGTACTATGTTGGGGCCCTAAAAAGGGACCCACATTTAGGGAACTACCCGTTTGATCAAGGTTAAAAGGGGCTCGCGGGCCCTACGACCCACCTTGAATTCGGAACAGACTGGTTTGCAAAGCATCGGTTAAGGGCCCAGGGTAGTAGCCGGTACGAACAACTCCCATCATGAAAAGTACGGTTAATGGAGTGCCGTCTGACGGAAGCACGCTGCGCGGACTCTGCATTCTAGGTGATTTTATCGACACAAGTGCCGACGAATGAAATAGGGGCCCTGCTACTTAGAGCTGGATTTTCGGCGATGCTGTACAATGATGATGTGGACTCTAAGCAGACATTGTTGCAAAGTAATTGTTCAGAACCCTGCACTTATCAAGGCCACAAAAAAGCTACCGTTGCGAGAGCCTAGGGCTCATGTGGCTCTTGCTCTACGGCTTTTGAGTCTCCTTGTGGGCACGGGATTGTCCCATAAAGCATCTCCCAAAAACCCTACGAGCCAAAACCCAAAATTCGGAAACACCCTGGTCCCCTAAACCCTTAACCCTTAACCCCAAACCCTAAACCCTGACCCCCCAACAATCCCGAACCCAAAAGCATTCAGCCCTCAGAAGTCCTAAACACCGAAGACCCTCTGAAACGAAACCCTGAAGCCCTGAAGCTTGAAACTTAAACTCCATAAACCGGGTTTAGGGTTTAGTAGGGTTTAGGGTTTAAGGCCTACCAACGACCCCTGAACTTCAAAAAGCCTGAGCCCTAAACCCTACACACTAATCTACACAAACCCGGACCCCTGAACCCTAAGCTGCTGAACCCCCCTGAACCTTCAAACCGTGTCTCCTGGTGATCTCGGGAAAGCTCGTAAGGCGTACAGATCACCTGCAGACTGTCAAGATGCCATTTAGGATTTAGTGGCTTAAGGGTTTGGGGGTTTAGGGGCTTAAGAGCTTTGGCTTTAGGGTTTAAGGGTCTGGGGCTTAACTAGTCCCTTTTAGGGTTCCTCTCAAAGGGTTTAAGATGTCAGAATGGGTTTTCAATTGAAATTGTTGATGGATCTACGGCTCTTGGTTGGGGTTTAGGGTTTAGGGGTTCAGGGCTTAAGGATTAAGGGTTAGAAGAAGCTGTCAGGGCTACCTAAAACCGAATTCAGGGGCCTTTTAGAATTGAATAGTGCTCCTTTAAGCGTTCAATGAGGGTTACTACAATGTTGCAAGGGTTCTATAAGAGAGTGGAATTGAAAATGCCAACATCGTGCTGGGATTTCTGATGACAAATAACCAGAGTATGAAACATCTAGAATCTAGAACCTTGAATATGTTAGCTGCCATAACATAAGAGTTTATAGGCACCCCACAAGAAACTGGGCTCTCGTTGTGAAGGCAGGTCAGGGAGGGCGGGCTTCGGATCCCTAAACCGTTATACATAAACCTGGGTAGTTTGCTAAAATAAGGCCCCTTTCAGGGTCCTTTTTATAAGGTGCCGTACTTTCTTGGTGACCAAAAAAAAGGGACCCTAATTTAGAGAACTACCCATATGATAGAGAAGCGGGAAAGATCCATGGGAATCCATGACACTGCTATCTAAGGATCCTGAGTCTAAGAACTGTCGCATAAACCTGCATAACACCTCGCCCTCCTCTCAAAAGATGCTTTAAAAGTGCATACGCCTGCCTCTTCGACGAGTACTCGAGCCTGTTCTCGGCTCACCGCCGACGGTCTTGCCATTAGCAGCTGGAACGGTGGGCCGCGGCCCAAGAACAAGCCATGAGGCGTTGCCCTGGCCGCTCGGCATCCATGGACCGGGCCATAACGCAGAAGCTTCCCACTTTGGATTCACCCTCCTCCGTTTAGAGCTTGATGGAGGAATTACCAAGCACGGAAGGCCTGGGCACCCACTCGGAGGTCATGAGGTATATATGCACTATCCCATGATGATCGCCCATCGCGTTGGCTCGACGAGCCCGGGCGCTCCACTGTTATTGAGAACTTTTGACGAGTTCGCCACGTGGCGATGCCTTGATGCCGGAGGGTGCGGCATGTAGGCTCGAACTAGAATAGGAGCCCCTTCAAAGCCTACTACGTTAAAGGTTTTGGGCGTGTTACACGAAGGTTCACGAGCTTGAGTTTAGGGGTCTTTCCATCCGAAAAATCCCGACATCCCATCCCTAGAGGGCCCTAAACCCTAAACCCTAAACCCCTGAAAACCCTAAGCCTTAACCCGAAACCCTAAACCCCTAAACCGTAAACCCCATAAAACCCTAAAAACCCTAAAGACCCTAAACCCTATAAACCCTAAACCAAAAACCCTATAAGCCCTAAAAACCCAAAGACCCGGGAGCCGAAAGGCCGGCGACGTTGGAAAGCTTGAGGATTTTCAAGCGGTCTCGGGGTTTATTAGGAGGGTTTAGGCTTGATCATCAGCGGCTTCGGGCTTTTATGGTTTAGGGTTTTGGGGACCATCCCTAACTCCTAAACCCAAACCCTCATGCAGCGGCCCAAAAATGACGCCTGAAGCCCCTGAAAACCGCTCCCCCGAGGCCCCCGACTGCAAGACCGGCTTTGTCTGCCAAGGGCTGCAAAAGGGAGGTGTAGCCTGCAATGCTCGGATTTTAGGGCTACGCTGCATCGCGATTCTTGTTTGCTCGTGCTCCTGCAATCCTGCTAGTATACCACTTCACCCTTAACCCTGAACCCTAAACCCAGCAAAAAACCCTAAACCCTGTGCCCTAAACCCTGACGTTCCCAGGACTGGTATGACGGATCTTATGATGAGAACACTACTAGCAGGGATGAGTTCTATATGCGGGCTGCAACTGCTACTTTTCACTACCCAGTAGTTATTCAAATCGCTCAAACCCTCAACCCTAAATCCTAAATCCTGAACCCTAAACCCCTACCACCCGCAGTAACGGCGCCGAAGGGCAGAGCTCAGGGAACTGGCCCAGCACGGCCCCGCCTGCAGGTAGGGTTCGTTGAGGCTTCAGGATTTCGGGGTTGCCCCCAAACGGCTTAAGGCCGAGCACGGTTTAGAGGGAGTCCAGTTGTTTAGGGGTTGACTAAAGGGGGTTTAGGGTTTCAGGCTCTATATGGTTTAGGCTTTAGGGTTGAGGTTCACGGATGAGAGATGAGGAGTCTGGGGGTCAAGGTGTTGAGGGGAACCCCAAACCCTAAACCCTGATAATGGTTGAGGAAAGGGGGTTTAGGGCAAGGGTTTGGGGTTCAGAGCTCGAGGTTGAGAGAGATGAGGGGTTTTAGGTTTTAGGCTAAGGGGCTCACGGCGAAGGCTTAAGGCTTCAAGGAGAGTGGCATTGAGGGCTTCCGGTCGAGGATTTAGGGATCAAGCCTTTATGCCTAATCAGGATGTCCCAGGTTGGAGGATTCAAGGTTCACGAGTAGGGAGGGACTTGGCTCCTCAAGAGGGATGTTTCGACCCCCCCGCCGTGCCTGTGAAATGCAAAACGCCCCAGGGCAGCGTCGTCTCAGGAACGAGGACTTTGGCGTTGCCCAGTTCCTGTGCGCTTCAAGGCATTACAGTATATGCTTTCGGGCTCGACGGCGCTGCCACCACGACTTTAACCCTAAAACCTAACTCGCCACCACCACTACTGCGACTACGACGAAGAACGAAAAGCAGCACTGCTGCTGCACCTCTTACGATCCGATGCACCGCCGAAGCCGCATGGATTCTGAGACCTTTTAAAACCCTATTTGCATTTAAAACCCCTCTGGAAAGCTGTCAAGCAATGTAACGTCCCGATCAAATTCATGAGATGTCCGTATATCACACACCTCCAACATCTTTGCAAACAGCCCTAAGCCCTAAGCCCACTAACCCCCAACCATAAACGTCAAAACCCAAATCCCAAACCCTAAACATCGAACCCTGAATCCTAAACGCTAAACTTCCTAAACCCCAAACCCTCAACCCGAAACCCCACAGCCTTTGGCCCTCAGCCCAAGGGCCTCCCAGCGCCGCGCGGCATCGGCGCCGAGGCCCGTCTTCGCCAGCTCGGCCAGGCGAGTGCGGAGGGCCAGGGCCACGGGATTCCTGTGCTTTTCAAAGGGGCTTGGGGTTTAGGGCTTTGTTTTGAGCTCCTTTTGCCACCTTAGGTCACCAGCCGTGGAAGAAAGACCGCATGGGTCAGGAGAATCTATAACCCTCTCACGCACCTCCGCTTGCAGGGAGGAAAAACCAAGTACAAGCCAGACCCCAGCCATCACAGGCTGAGCCATGCAAACATGGCGGGGAAGGTTCTCAAGGCCACGATATCTCGAAAGGCCACCCCATAAAGAACTCACACCCGTAGCGCACTTCCATGCGTCTGCAGGTCACCCATGTTGGACGACCAAAGATAGCCTTCAGCTTTGTACTCACTCGCAGCTCAGTCAGTTCTTTCAATCGTGGTACGCAAAGTTACAGCTTGCTCAATTTTATGACCAGAATAATCTGCATATCCGGGACTTGGAACCTCGTCCATCAGTTGCTCACCGAATCTCCACGGCTGCCTTATGCCTGCTCCTGCAATGGGCACCCGCCAGTGGTGATGCCTGTTTGGCCTGTTGTCAAGGCAATAGCCTGGTCTGGACCAATCACGCCCCCATCCGGTGCTGAAGCCATATCCGCGCCCTTAGTGTCCGTGCCACTGCCTCCAGCAAGCACCAGTCCAGCTCCAAGTACGACTCTCCGAAACCAGGAGTTACCAATCTGGGCAGATGTGAAGCAGCGAGTGTCACTCAAGCTTGCCTCGGCATCAGTACTGCCACCTTCGCAAGCATCTTCATCACTATGGTTGCCGAGAACACTCCGAGAACACGGCTCATCTGTGTTGGTTCCTCCAAACCACATTAGCTTCGAACCCCTCATGCTTGACCTTCGCCCTGGCACGTCGTCTTCTTCGTTTCTGTTTACCATTTCCGAATTGCTGAAGCTCGTTCCTGGCATTTCCAATTTGCAGAAGTTCCAGTCACCTAGGGTGCAGTTGCAGTCTCTGTCGTATGTCGCTCGTCCATCAGTTGTTGTGGCTTGGCTTCCCAACAGCAGCATCGGTCCGACAGCTGCTGCACACAAATATTCCGTGCCGCTACTTTGTCCCCCATCTGCTCGAAATGCCCCATCCATGCCCCCCCTGCGCCTTCCCCAGGTTCTGCTCGCTCGATGTACAAGGTCATCTTGCTCGCCCAGCAAAGCACGGAACACATTCAAATCCCACTAAACCCTAAACCCTAAGTCCAGCCCCGGCGGCGACTCATAATCCGGCTCCATCCGTTAAGCGACGCGGGGAGGAGGACCGATGGTTTAGCTTGAGGCTGATGACTTGAGCCTTGCGCTTGAGCCAAAAGGGTTTAGGGTTTCGGGTTTAGGGTTTCGGGTTTAGGGGTTTGGGTTTCGGGCGTTTTTCGGGTTTAGGGTTTAGAGCTTCATTAGGGTGTATACAATTTGATATGGGCTTTATAGGGTGTGCTTAGGGTCTTATGAGTGTCTTTTTGTTGGTTGCAGCAGGGTTTCGCAGAGTTACGGTTTAGGGGTCTACGGATTGCGGCGGCCATTGTCAAGGTGGCAAAGCAAAGACTCACAAGGCTTACCCTCGAAACTCTGAGCTCCGAGGAGAAAATTTATGCTATACCTATAGCTTCCACTGTAGCTCCTTGTGGTTAGACCAGTCTTATACTTGGGGTCCTACAAGGTAAGGCCAAAAAGGAACTACAATGCATGGAGAGTCTAGGCAGGGGCCTGAATAATTGTAACAGAGTCTGGGCGAGTATACTGTGCGAGTAACTAAGAGCCCTAAGGAATGGCATCAAATTTCGAAGCTGAGCTCGCCAGCCACAGATACCGGAAGCCCCCACCCCCTGTGATGTGCTGGACAGAGGTCGCATCGGTGGCGGCGTCCTGCAAAGTATGGGATCTCTGGTCGAGGATTCCAAGTTCCGGGGCTTTGGGTTGAGTATCATATAATATAGTATAGTATATTTATATATTAAATTCTACTATAATAAAATATAACATAACATGGAGGTGTCGCAGTGAGCGGTTCGGATTTGGGGGTTTGGGGAGCCCTGGGCCTGCGGGTGCGAGGTCGGCGCTTCAGGGTTCTAGTCTAGCTTGGGGCTCAGGATTGAATCCATAATCATAACAATAATAATGACAATCATAGTAAGAAGAAGAGCAGTAGAAATAATAACGACAATAAGAAAAATAAGAAAAGTAGCAATAATAGTAATAATAATAATAATACAAAACGGGACACTGTGAGAGTGCACTTGTCTCTAATAATAATAATAATAGTAATAATAATAATAATAATATCCTCGGTGGTTTTGGGCTGGGAGCTTCGGGCTTCAACTGCCTGAACCCTAAACCACACGGCTTCTGGCCCAGGGTCACAACAAACATCCCTAAAGCCTCAAAGGAGGCCCCTTAAAAAAAGAGAGGAAGGGCCCTTTTAAGCCTAAAACCCCTTTTAAGGGAATCCGTAAGCCCTAAGTCCCTTTAAGAGAAAAGAAAGAGAGGAAGGGCCCTTTTAAGCCTAAACCCCTTTTTAAAGGGGATCCGTAAGCCCTAAAACCCTTAAACAAAAGAGAGGAAGGGCCCTTTTAAGGCTACTAAACCCCTTTTAAGGGAATCCGTAAGCCCTAAAACCCTTAAAAAAAAGCGAGGATAAGTGCCCTTTTAAGGCTACTAAACCCCGTTTTTAAAGGGAATCCGTAAGCCCCGAAACCCACCTGGACACTGGGCTCCGTCTGCGGCTCCGCCGCACGACGGCGAATCTGCAGGTTTTGGGTTTACCTTAACCCTGCATAACCTACCTTTTTTTGGGGCTCCTCATAATGATTCCCTTAAATATATAAGTCCTATAAATAAAAGATTTCTGGGTTGGGCTTAGGGCTTCGGGTCCGGAGGGGTGGGTTGGGATGTTAGAAGGGCTTCTTTCTCCGGGGCTTTGTAACGGCGCTAAAGGGTGGGGTGAAGGAGCCCCTAAACCTCTAAACCCTAAGCCCGAAACCCCTAAACCCTAAACCCCAAAGTGGGGTGTCCGGCATTTAGGATTCAGGTGGTTTTGAGGAATTTCTTACGGTTCGGAGTTTAGTCTCTTTGGGCTTTGGTGGTTCGGGGTTTCAACTTATCGTTTAGAGGTTCAAGCTTTTGGGATAAAAGGTTGATGAACGTCCTGTGATTGAAGTTTAGAAGCTCTGGAATTACAGCTTTTGGGAAGGAGGGAAGTGTGTCCAAGATTTGGGCTTTATGTTTCTTTACGATTCGGCTTTGGGTTTAGAGGTCTACCCTAAGGGTTTCCTTGCAAGGTCGTAGCTTGGTAGCTTCTCCCCATCGCATAGATCCTGAAATCCCTTTAAGCGCAAGCTCTCGTAAAGCTTAAACCCTAAACCCTAAACCCCTAAACCCTAAACCCCTAAACCCCTAAACCCCTAAACCCCAAACCCTAAACCCTAAACCCTAAATTTCCTAAACCTTTCGTAAGGAAAAAAACTCCTTTCTAGCCCCGGCTGCAATGCCGCATTCCCAGACCCGCGTCTGACCCACACACAGCGCCTCCCTGCAGCTACGCTAAGCCCTATAGGGTTTAGGGCTTAGGGTTTATAGGGTTTAGGGTTTAGGGTTTAGGGTTTATAGGGTTTAGGGTTTAGGGCTTATAGGGCTTACTATAGGGTTTAGGGTTTAGGGTTTATAGGGCTCATTATAGGGCTTAGGGTTTAGGGTTTATAGGGCTTATTATAGGGTTTAGGGTTTAGGGCTTATAGGGCTTATTATAGGGTTTAGGGTTTAGGGTTTATAGGGCTTATTATAGGGTTTAGGGTTTAGGGTTTATAGGGCTTAATATAGGGTTTAGGGTTTATAGGGCTTAAAATAGGGTTTATAGGGTTTGGGAGTTAGGATTAGGGGGACCCTTGGGGATATAGACCCTCTCAATAAGATCCCCTTTTAGAGAGCCACAAGTAGGGTTGAGAAGGGTCCCTTTAAAGGGGTCTCCCGAATACTACCTAGGAGCTAAGCCCTTAACCCCAAAGCCTCAAGACCAAAGCCTAAACCCTCAAGACAAAAACCCCAAACCCCAAATTCTAAGCCCTAAGCCCCAAACCCTAAGCCCTAACCCCTCAGCCCTAAACCCTCCAGACGAAACCCTAAACCCCGAAGTCTAAACCGTAACCCCCCTAAGCCGACTGCCTTTTTCGCTTTGCCTCTAGGGACCGCGAAGGCCGCCGCAAGAGCGCAGTAGTGGCGCCTGGAATGTTCAGGGCTGGAGGGGGGGGGGGGTTTAGGGTTTAGGGTTTAGGGTTTAGGGTGGGAGGGTCTTGGTTTTGGAGTTTTGTAGTGCTCCAAATTAGTTAGGGGTCCCTTTTCAGATATGGACCGTAAACGGGACCCGAATTTAAAGAACTATCCATCTAGGGGCTTCAGGATGTCAAACCTGAAACCCTAAAGCTGAAAGGGGGGTTTCTACAGGACCTTCCTCGTTTGAGTTGAGGGGGCTTTACAGGGTACCCCATCAAGCATCGGAAGACGGAGAATCCAACCAAAAATCAAACACTGAACCAAACACAACTCCAAACCCAGCAACCATCTGCAAAATGCAGCCGACGGGTAAAGACAACGTGCGGTTCAGATAGTACCCATAACTCACGAAATCCCTCAGGCCGTATCGCCTGGAGCCCCTTAACTTTTTAAATCCCCGCAAGGTCTCGAAGGAGGTGTGAAGCAAGGGTTTAGGGTTTGGGAGTTGATACGTTTAGGGGAGTTTAGGGTTAGTTTAGGGTTAGTTTGGGGTTAGTTTAGGGTTTAGGGTTGTAGCCCAGCTTGTACTCCCAACTGTCGCACGGCAGGCTCTGCTCGAAGACAGTGACCAGAGCCGTGGAATAATCCAGTATAAGGTAATGCAAGATTTATATCATCAACAGTATCCTCCATCATGCTGCAGTCCTTCCCTGCGACCGACTTTGTCTCGCCCTGGGATGCGCGATGCTTGGCCGCACACTCGGGTATCTGCCAGCCACAAGTAATATAGGCTAATATAGGGTTTAGGGTTTCGGGTATCTGCCAGCCACAGGTAACTTAGGGGCCATCTTATACTAAAAACTAATCATAAAATAACACCCCAAAATAGCATCATCATAAGGAACCCCCCCCCAAAAAAATAGCATTGGCAATTATTTACACCCCCTATAGCAGGCATAATGATGATGTCGGACTACAGCAAGTGGGAGATCTCCAACGTAGAACTGGACGTGCGGAAGCACCCGGAGGCCTGGAATAAAAAGGGTTCAGGGTCAGGTTTAGGGTTTAGGGGTTTAGGGGTTTAGGGTTTAGGGTTTCGGGGTTTAGGGTTTGGGTTTAGGGTTTAGGTTTTATATAAGGCAGAATATCCGCCAATCGCAAGCCGCTCACTGCAACCGCCAATAGGCGAATCTCTGCAGTCGAGCTCCTGGAAACTCTCAACTCCTCAAACCCAAAAGCTTGAAACCCTAAACCCTCAAACCCAAAAGCCTGAAACCCTACAACCGATCCTGTCTAGAATTCCTCATAGGAAGCCATGATGCAAAGAACCTTAACGGAGCTCTTAAGGGCTCCTTGTTAGGATTCCTTTAAGGATTCCTTTAAGGGCCTCTACAGCGACCCTAAACCCTAAACCCCTTAACCCCTAAACCCTAAACCCAAAACCCAAAACCCTAAACCCCTAAACCCTAAACCCTAAACCCTAAACCCCTAACCCCTAACCCCTAAACCCTAAACCTCCTTTAAATGCTGGTTTCCGGACCGACTGCTTCTCGCCGTCGCGCTCGCAGCGCGCCGGAGGGAGGGCCTGGGCCTCCGCAAGTGGCAATGGAGGGCTTCGGGTTTCGGGCTTTTCTGGGGTTTTGGGTTTAGGGCTTTTTGGGGTTTAGGGTTTAGGGTTTTAGGATTTAGGGTTGAGGGTCAGGGTTTTAGGATTTAGGGTTTAGGGCTTAGGGTTTTAGGGTTTAGGGCTTTTTTGGGTTTAGGGTTTAGGGTTTTTGCTGGATGGGTTCAGGGTTTAGGGTTTAGGTTATCTGTGCAGGGTTGTTCTAACAGTTTCTTTCAGGGTTCTGCAGGGGGTTTAGCAGCCTGGGGCTCATATTGCGGTTTAAGCTTGTAGGGTTTTTGGCTCATAAAATTGCAGGGGTTCTGTCTGCATCCAGTTATTTGCCGTATAATGCCTTGATACTTAGGATACGGTGTTAGTGTAATCACACAGAGCCTAGACATGCAACATCGGCAGCCACAAAGACACAAAAGCATGCATAACCATGTACATGCCTGCAAGCATGCATGTAAATGATTATACGTGCATGTCCAGCATGATGCATGTGTATGTGCATGCATGCATGTATGGATGATGTGTGTATACGGACTCAGCAATCAACATTTGAGGATGGGTACTAAAGTGTAAACCACTGGGCGAATGTAGGCCGCTAGCCTAATTTAGAGAGAGTTACCCAAATCCCCAAATCCCGAACCCTAAACCCGAAACCCTAAAAGCCGTAAACCCTAAACCCTAAAAGCTCTAAAAGCCCTAAAAGCCGTAAACCCTAAACCCTAAAAGCCTTAAAAGCCCCAAAAGCCCTAAAAGCCCTAAAAGCCCTAAACCCTAAAAGCCCTCAGCCCCAAACCCGACCTACCCAGTTCCAAGATTCGCAGTGTCAGACCCGGCCTTGCCCTGAATTTTTCCAGGCCCCCTACTCTAGGACATTTTCAAGTGGGTAGTTACCGTTATTACCACTATAGGAGCCTTATAGAAGGGTCGATATACCTCAGCGAAGCCTTATAGAAGCCCTATATACCCCAAACTCCCCACCTGTAGTTTCCCTAAACCCTAAACCCCTAAACCCCTAAACCCTAAACCCCTAAACCCCTAAACCCCTAAACCCTAAAACCCAAAACTCCCCACCTGTAGCTTCCTTTAACCCTAAACCC
>CAJNJA010008519.1:0-11183 GCA_905231915.1 Symbiodinium necroappetens
TATGTATATGTGTATGTGTAAGTATATGTATATGTATATGTATATGTATATGTAGATGTACATGTATATGTATATGTAAATGTATATACATATGTGTATACATATGTATATGAAAATATGCATACGTATATATGCATATGTATATATATAATATCTGTATGTGTATATATATATATATGTATGTATGTATGTATGTCTGTCTGTCTGTCTGTCTGTCTGTCTGTCTGTCTGTATGTATGTATGTATGTATGTTTCTATACATATATACGTGTGTGTTTACCGGTATGTACAGATGTATGCATGAATATCTATATATATATATGTCGGCATGTATCTATCGACCTGAAGAATCCTCAAAAGATCCCAGGAAAGAACTCTTAAAGGTTCTTTCAAGCGGCTGATAAAGAAGGATCCCAATCCCAAAGAAAGGAAGGAAGCGAAAATTGCGAGGCCTGGCAAGGCAGGGTTGTGGGCTGCTGGGGTTTGGGGTTTAAGGTTGAGGGTTCCTTCAGTTCCTGCGATGTCTTTCTGGGGTTTGCAGGGTTTCTCGGGGTTCCGGCAAAGGTCGCTAGGCTTTTCGCTGCTTTAGGCTTTAGACCTAGACCCTAGACCCTAAAAGAGAGCAAACGGACCTAGGTCAACATTTCATCGCCAAAAAAGTTGGATCGCCACAGTCGAAACTGAAATGCATTATGAGAAAAGTCTGTCTTAGAGCAACAAAGGAAGCCTAATGTAGAAGGGTAGCTATAAGGTCTTGTCAAGTTGTACGAGTTTTGTGCGCGTTTTTTCGGGTTGACATCTAAGCGAAAATGAATTGAAAAGAAGCTGGTGGCACGTCGTGCAAAAGGACTTCACCTTCGGGTTCCTTTCAAGGCCTCTATGAAGGCTCCCGGCGGGTTCTATACGTGGATGGTTTATACGGATTGCATACGCCAAAATGTGTAGGGATCTTAGGTCGCATCTTGCATGTGTGTTGTATGATGAATGTAGTGTAAAGTGAGACTGCGCTTGTTTCGTCATCTGTAGCCCAAAGCCGTCCTTCGTTTCGGGGAAAGCATTTCAATAATGTCAAAAAAGCAGGCACTAAGATCATCAACGACAACCACCATGAAACAACACATCAGACAGAATCTACAGCAGCCACATTCACCATATTAAAAGCCTCAGCCCTCTTAACCCTGGATGGTCAACCCAAGACCACGCAACACTAAAAAACTCCTCCGGTGCCTCGTTCCGCCCCGGTGTGAAGTTCCATGTTGCTTTGCATTGCGGAAGGATGCCTCGGCCGGAGCAAGTCTGCTGTAGGCAACAATCTTATGGCTGTCCCGGGCTTCTTGGGGTTGTAGGGCCTGGGGCCTCAATCATTGGAATAGCGTCTTAGGAAATGTACAAGCCCTAGACTGGCCAAGGGCATACCTTGTACTGTTAGCTCAAAACCCTTCACTACTCACTACTGTAGGCTTTAGCCGTTTACGGTTTGGGATGGCTTGGGGCTTGTTAAGATGTGCTGAACACCAACAACAACAGAAACAACAAGCACAAGCACAAGCACAAGCGCAAGCACCAGCACGAGCACGAGGACGAGCACGAGAACGAGCACCAGCACCAGCACAAGCACCAGCACCAGCACCAGCACCAGCACCAGCACAAGCACAAGCACAAGCACAAGCACAAGCACAACAACATCAACAACAGCAATTACAACAATAACAACATCAACAACAACAACAACAACTACTACTACTACACCAACACCAACACCAACACCAACACCAACACCACCACCAACACCAACAACAACAACAACACCAACACCAACACCAACACCAACACCAACACCAACACCAGCACCAGCACCAACACCAACACCAACACCAACACCAAGACCACCAACAACAACAACAACAACGACGGCAACGGCAATTCAATTGAACGCTGCGCGAGCGTGCTCTGCGCATAGCGGGCGCTGGACTTAGCAGACACTCGGTGAAACCGCAAAAGACATGTCCGAAGTTGCTACTCGCGAGATACTCCTGACGGGTTGCACTGCTAACACTTCAGAGCTACTTGAGCTACCAGAGTTACCTGAGTTAGGCCATCACTGAAAACATGAAGCATAAACGGATGTACAACCTCCGACACCCTAAGTGTGTACTGTCGCGTCCGACGCACACGGACCAACGCCTGCTGATTCGTACCTTGATTGATCAAGGCCGGGTCTCAAAGTGCCAGTCTAGTGGCGTCCCGCACTTGGTCACTTACAGACGAAGGCGATGGGCCCGGGCCCGAATCGCTCCAAGGGTGCAAGACTTGTTGTCTACGTGCCTCTTCAGAGCTTTTTTGGTCGGCACAGTTTTCCGGGGCAGGGGGACCGGCTGATCGAGTGCTTTTGTTGGGCATCGGAACGAAGACTGACTGTTCGGAGCTCCGAAACTTGACAAGGAGCTTGCGACCCTGATGCGTGACCTTCTTATTAATCATGGTTGGGCAACGGATGCTCTCTTCTCAGAACGGATAAAACCATGGACATCATCGTGGCTGGAACATGGATGTTCTCGTCTCAGAACGGATTAACCCATGGACATCATCATGGTTGGGCCATGGATGCTCACTTCTCAGAGCGGATTAGACCATTGTCGTCATCATGGTTGGGCCATTGATGTAGAGGAAACGCCACACAAACCGATAGTTTGGAAACAACAGAAACACCGTAAACACTGCGGGCTTCGGCCCGTGCAGAATTCGTGAATTCGGAGGACGAACAACAACCACCACCACCACCACCGCAACCACAACAACAACAACAACAAAAACAACAACAACAACAACAACGGCAACGGCAACGACAACGACAACGACAACGACAACGACAACGACAACGACAGCGGCAGCAGCAGCAGCAGCAGCAGCAGCAGCAGTGAGTATCAATAACAAGAACTAATGACAACTGAAGAGCAAGAACAATAACCAGAGCCAAATCAAGTACCCGAACAACAACAGTAACAAGAACATGAGCAGGACCGGCAACAGCAAAAAGAACCTGAGCAAGAGCCAGAAAAAGAACAAGAGTGTAACAAGAGCGGGAACGGGAATGATAACAATAACACAGAACAGCAAAAATGATAATAACACGAAAATACCAAGAACGATAAAATGATCACTATCACAAGCAATCAAAACAAGAATAACAACAACGAGCCATAATTGACAAATCATCAGATTCAGGATGCCATCACCATAACTATCCAAATCAGCATCATCATCAGCAGCATGAACAGAATGCACACAGTGGTTCTAACAGGGTTCGAGACCGTCTTCTTGACTTCAAGCGAGGCGCGTTGCTAACAACACCCCCCGCCAGAAGCCTTCTATCCGATTCTATCGCGCAAAATGAATGCCCCACTTTTGGCCAAGAAGCAGTCTTGAAAGCGCACACTCGACCGAGCGCATGTATTGCGAGATGCTGGGTGCCAGATGGAGTCCTGCCCATCGGGTTTCACGTGGCAGGTCTGGCATTCTGGGAAGCCCGACACACATTAGCTAAACCCTAAACCCTAAACCCTAAACCCTAAACCCTGAACCCTGAACCCTGAACCCTAGACCAACCAACCCTGAGCTTAGCATTCGGAGAACCAAGCCTGGAGTCGCACGAACTTCGGGCTTACTCGGGTAGTGGAGCTCCGACATGGGAAGAGGCCGAAATGCTCAGCACATCGCTTCTATATAGGGGTTTCCGAAATTTAGGGGTACAGGGGTTTAGGGTTTAGGGTTTAGGGTTTAGGATAATAAGGATCCGATACTATGGTAGGGTCGGTCCCCTATTTTCGGAAACCCCCATATAGGGCTCTTTGAACCTTCAAGAAACACTGCTCTAGCGCAGCCTTTCATCAAGGCGGCTTCTTTTCTGTGGGCTGCCGAGTTGTGAGTTCTAGGAATCTGGATTTAGGGTTTTCGGCCTTGGTGTTTAAGGTTTAAGGTTTAAGACTTCAAGGTTAAACGACTTGGAGCTTTAAGATTTTGAGTTGAGGATTTGCCCCGGGTAACCAAACAAAGACAGAGACAACGGGTCGGGCTTAGAGTCTAGAGTTTAAGGTTTACCTTAACCTACCCATAATATTCTAGACCCTCACATCGAATTTCCCTAAACCCTGAACCCTAAGCTCTAAACCCTAACCCTAAACCCTAAACCCTAGAGACCCCACAAAGAAGGGAGGCTCTGGCAGATATTAAGGCGGGGTCTTAGGCTAACTCCAGCGCAAGCCGGTGTAAGGGTTTCGGGCTTAGGGCTTATAGGGTTTAGGGCTTAGGGTTTAGGGCTCAGGGTTTAGGGCTCAGGGTTTTGGGTTTAGGGAGCCCCCGCGCCTTCTTGAGAAACCCACCCTCCTTCCACGTCGCCGAAAGCAAACCTCTGCCGAAAGCTCTCGCCGTGTCTGTTGCAGGGGTAAGGTTTAGGGCTTAAGGGGTTGAGGGCTTAGGGTTTAGGGTTCAGGGCTTAAGGGGTCGAGGGCTTAGGGTTTAGGGTTTAGGGATTAAGGGGTTGAGGGCTTAGGGTTACTCTGGCTTATGTAGGATTTCAGGCTTGAGGGTTTAAGGCCTGGGATTTCTGGTACCGGTGTCACCGCTTCGAAGCATTAAAAGCATTCCACAACAAAGTCCCTTATAAAACTTTGAACAGCACGATAAGAATCCGGCACCACCAAACCAGTAAGAGCCTCAAGTAGCTTTCAAATTTATTGCGACAAGTCCCTATTATGTTAGCTGAAACTAACCCTAAACCCCAATCCATAACACGAACCCAGAAACGAACCTACGGCCTCAAACGGCTTCTTCGAAAGACAGGAGCTCGGATCCAAAGCTTGACGCACAGGATCCGAACTTACGTGAACGCTCCTCTACTATTAGGGGCCTTCATCGTCAGAAAAGGCTGTCGGGGTATGCTGATATATATATATATATTCAGCATATTCAGCAAAGGGATAAGGAACCCTAAGGAATAGTGTTAGCAATTATTCAGGCTTCGCTACTACGAACTGAACTTCCCCATGGAGGCTCAATAAAAGCGCAGACTGACTCTTTACGGTTTAGGGTTTAGGGTTCAGGGTTTAGGGATTGAGGGTTTAGGGTTTAGGCTTTATCCGGGTTTTGGGGCGTTTATCATAGGGTTCAGGGTCACCCCTGGACCCTAAACCCTGGAACTCTGAACCCGGTCAACAGCACCAGGCGGCCAAAGACAAGCCAACACGTGAATCAGGTACAGGGTCAAGAGGCCTGTGCGCAAGAGGCTTAAGTCTCTTTGGGTCTCGGGGCGGTGAGTCTAGGAACAGGAGTTAGGTCGTTGAGTCTGAGCATGGACCGAGTTTGGCGAAGCTTCTTCTTGCGCTGAGAGTCATGGCTGAGGCAGAACCGCAGGGTTTAGGGTTTAGGGTTTAGGGGGCTCGTACCAAAACTACTGCCCTGACTGAACTTTCAATACTTGAGGATTTCTTCAAGGACAGAACATGGATAAAGGACTCGCATGAAGAATAACCGCAATCCGAATCGCCGAAGCCACTTCCAGTTTGAATAGTCGCCATGGAACGATCCCCCTGTATCCTAAGGCAAACCATAAACCGGCTAAAACGAGGTACACTTTGGGTCTACGGCAATCGTGGCATCGTGGCGCCCTGGACTTTAGTAAGGGCCAAACAAGCACATGACAGAACGATCGCACATTTAAGGTGTCTGCAGTCCCTGTTTTGAGGCCGATCTTAGCCAAAACATAATATCCAAAACCTCAAGGGACCCTCAACAAAGGCTACACCCCAAGCCCTAAACCCTAAAGACTAAACTCTAAACCCCTAGCGATGGACCTGAACCCAAAACCAACGGGTTTGGGCTTGGGTCTCGGGGTTTACGAAGCTCACATCAAGGGTTTAGTCTGGCATCCAGGGTTGCAAGGCTCACGAATGCTACGGTTTAGGGTTATTGTTTTTGAGCCCCTTTCTCCCAGTGCCATGTCATTGCATGGGCCAGTAGGCTTAAGGTTTTGGGGTTTATTGGATTTAGGAACACGCAAGGCTTTGTGCCAAAGAGCCATACTTGATCATTCGCAGCGCGAGCAGAACGATGGCGTTGTTCACTTGGTCGATCATCGTGCGTAAGACTTTCCTCAGAAGCGATGCTTTCGAAGAACGCGAATCCAAAAACCCTAAACCCGAACCTCCTTTAAACCCTGAGCCCTGAACCCCTAAACCCCTAAACCCTAAACCGCCTTACCCCTTCAAAACTAACCCGGAGTTTCTCACAAAAAGGGACGACCCTGAACTTTGCTGAGGAAGGGGTTTTTCGGCCTCCGTTAAGGGTTCTATATCGGATGCATGAGGGATCCCTCAGGCTTCTATACTATGTTGGGCCTGAAGGATTCTAACAGCTTTTGGGCCAAGTACAATAATAGTATAGTTTAGTAGAGTGAAATATCCCTGGCCTTATAGAACCCTAAGCCCTAAAGCCCAAACAGAAAAAAAAAACTAAACCCTAAACCCGAAAGCCCAAACAGAAAAAAAAAAAAACTAAAGCGCCAAGCATCAGAATCTTGAACAGCCGCAGCAATCGCAGGAAGCGAATCAGCCGCACAATCCGACCCTCGGGTTCCACTGATTCGGGTTTAGGGTTTTGTGTTTAGCGTGTTGGGTTTTGGGCTTAGGGTTTTAGGGTTTAGGGTGTAGGGCTTTGGGTTTTGGGTTTAGGGCGGTTAAGGTTTAGGGTTTAGGGTTAGGATTTTGGGTTCAGGGCTTAGGGTTTAGGGTGTAAGGTGTAGGGTTTAGGGTTAGGGTTTTGGGATTAGGGTTTAGGGTGCTGAGAGTTTTGGGGTTTAGGGTTCAGGGATTTAGGGTTCATGGTTTCTTGGTGACTCTCGGTCGTATTGACCGAAGTCTACAGCTTCAGAAGGGCTGAAATACCACAAGGCCTGCTAGAAGGGCTACGGACTATAATGACTATAAGGGCTACTGTAAGGGCTACTATAGTACGTGGGGAATGATGGGCCAGAGCAGGCTTTGCTACGAATCTTCTACTAGAGTTTTGAGCAACATGACTCCAATTTGCTGAAGCTTCATCAGCGCTGTCTCCCTGATTTTGAAGGCACAAGATCTGCAAACCCTCAAATACCTGAAACCCTAAACCCGAAACCCATAAACCCTAAACCCGCGAACCCTAAGCCCTAAACCACCCCTTAAAAACGTGAAACCCTCTTGCCGCCTAGGCCTTTTTGTCACAATACAAGCATCGTCTTTACCGAGGCGCGGCTCGCAGCGCGCGGACGACACCCACGTCGCCTATGACCTGTCTTGTCCGCAGGCATTTGCAGATTCCAGAAAAATTAGGGGTCCCTTGAAGGGTCCTTATGTGCGGTCCATAGAAACGTCCCTGCCGTCAGAAAACTATCATTTCCGAAGTAGGGGGTCCATACGGCTGATGAACAACATGCTGCACTACCTTACCTTACCAAAGTAGCCGAAACCATGGGAATGATTGGGAAATTCACGACTGTGGGCAATGCAGCATTCTGGCCATCAGCCACATTCGACATGGAAGTGGCCCCTAAAAGAACATCGCCGTCTAATTTGATGGTATTTTTGGCTTCTGGCACCAAAGCTCCAAACCGACCGGAAGTCTCTCGGTTTGCGTTTCTGGCCTTCCTAAAGCCTAGGGGCAAGCTTGTGCTTTGGGAGCCCTGAGGAGGTGCAACATCCTAAGGCTCTGAAGTGGGCTTCAGTTGAGACTGGACCTCATATCGGGGCCTGAAGTGTTGGGATAGGGGCCTTGGTGGGTTTACGATTTAGGGTTTGGGGTTTGGGGTTTCGGGTCTTGGGTTAATGAAGGCTTTCGGGTATATTTGGACTCTACTTCTCGCCAATTTTCAGGACTCCATCTTAAATTCAATCTGGATGTCCGATCTGCCCACCTCCTGGTTGAGAGAGAAATATGCTAATGCTATGTGAGAGAGAGGGGGGGCAAGATTCTTGGTTGCAGTTCAGATACCAAGAAAGCTCAGCTTCTCAATCTGATACGAATTCATACAAAAGCTGAAGCCAAGCGGCTACCAGATAAAGTCTTAGTCTGTAACATCCTCGTAAAGCTCTACAGAACTCTCATCAAGCTCATTTAACACCCCACAATCCATGGACACACGGCGTCTTAGATTCCTGAACAGCCTAAGTCTCTGGATCCCGAAACCCCAAACACCAACTGCCGGTTTAGGGCTTAGGGGTTTAGTTTAGGGTTTTGGGTTTCGGGCTTATTGTTAAGGGTTTAGGGTCAAAGGTCCTAAACAGACCTGATAGGGCTGGGAGCATCCATGCGGCTCTGAGGGTTGAAACGGGTGAAGGGCTGAGGGATAGGGTTTGTGACTTTGACTTAGGGCTTAGGGGTTTAGGGGTGTTGGGGTTTAGGGCTTAGGGGTGTAGGGGTGTAGGGATTTAGGGCTTACCTAGACCCCAAAGAACCTACATTTTTAAGGACCTATATAAGGAAATCATAATAAGGAACCCTAAAAACGGAGGTTCTTAAGGGTCCAGGTAGGGTAGGGTGGTATGATTTAGGGTATAGGAATCAGGGTTTGGCGGCTTTGGAGCTGCTGGAAGGGTTCTTCTACCTTGAGGGCATCGGATCGAGTGGTTGAGGGAATCCCAGAGCTTTGGGTTTAGGGTTTAGGGTTTAATTAGGGGCAGTTTAGGATTTAGGGTTTAGGGTTTAGGGGCAGTTTAGGATTTAGGGTTTAGGGTTTAGGGCAGTTTAGGGTATAGGGTTTAGGGGCAGTTTAGGGTTTAGGGTTTAGGGCAGTTTAGGGTTTAGGGTTTAGGGCAGTTCAGGGTTTAGGGTTTACGGGCAGTTTGGGGTTGAGGGCTCGGGAGTTGGACCCACTGCCCTGGCCTCTGCTGCCGCAGTATCGTTGAATGAAAGAGACCAGACGTCCTGGCGCAGGCGTTGCTGAGGAGGGCAAGGTGAAAAAAACCCATGAACTGCAGCAAGGCCTTGGAAGAATCGAGCTCGGGGACTTGGGGTTTAGCATGTGAGGCACTACCGTGAAGCCCAGCAAGTTGGAACATGGATTCAGGATGACACACCTCCTGGGCCCCAAAATCCCGATACACATCAGAAAATCCCGTAAGGCTCTCATGCACACCATGGTTTGAGGATTGCATCTTTGGGGCCCTCCAGACAAGAGCACCCTGCACTCCATGCAAAAGTAACGAACATCGAGATCTCCAGAGCTTCGGCAAAGTCCTTAAGGCAACAAGCCTTGCTTTAGGGTTTAGGGCTTAGGGTTTAGGGCTCTCTCAAGAATTCGGTTCAGGGTTTAGGGTTGCAGTAACCTTTCTTGAAGATGTGGAGATAACAGCACAATTCTTGCCAGATATCCGGTCCCTTTGTCAGTCGCATGCCGCGAATGTCTTTGCGTCGCTGTTACCATTTGGCCGGTAGGTTAGTAACACGTGTAGTAACTGAACCCTTACAGTTAGCCTGATAGAAACCCTTCAATGTTAACCTGAACACACTGAAGGTAGGCCTGAACGTGCGAGCGTACATTGGTACCCCAAACACCTCAACGTCGCGAAAGATATGGGAACTCGGGAACTCTAAATGCAGAAATTTAGCGTTTAGGACGTGGCTTCAGGGTTTGGGGCGTAGGAGTTAGGTCGCACTTTCGGCTCTTGGGTTCAGGCTTCAACTACATCGCTCATACTTATTCTCTACAGCCAGCATCCTCAACTTCTAGAGTCTCTGCCTTAAACTACCAAAACCTACCTTCTTGTAGGGTTCCCATAAAAATCTACGTAAGGAGCCTAAAAAACCTCGGCTATGGCAGCTCAAGGTATGTAGTCCCAGATGAAAGGGTGGCCCGGTTGCTCCTGCTCAAACGCTTCACAGTCGTTCTTCTGTGGGTTTGCAGGGTATGTTCGAGGCGTGTGGAGAGTCTTACAGGGCTTCGGGTTTAGGGTACATGGGTGTATATAACCTTCGCTCAACATTCTCAGCCCTAATTAACCCCAACTTCAACCTCGTAAAGACAAAATCCTACACCTAACACTCGAACGCCTAAGCCCCAACGTTCCAAACCACGCGGCATAGCTTAGGGTTTCGGGTGTTCGACGGTCCGGAATCACGATGAAGACGTCGAAAAAGAACCAAGTCCTCACAACAAGTTGAGGCTTTAGGGTTTTGAGTCCTTCGGATATTGGCTATGGTACTTGCAAACTAAATCTCTAAATCCCGACATCAGAAGCCCCAAATCCACTAAAGTTTGCAACCCACGACCTGCCCCAAAAAATTCTTAGGAGCATCGGGGTGCTGAGAGCGGTTGTCTATTGAGTATCCTGCCTCAACCGTCAGCGGTACTAAACCCTCCCAGACTCACTGTATGAATTAAACCAGATGAAACTCTGTCGAAACTGGATCAAACCCTGAACCCAACCCAAAGCAGCTCAAGCTCAACATCAAGATCTTCTCGGGAGGTTACCCTAAGGGTCCAAGTACCTAATAATCATATACTCTTCTGAATACTAACCTACAAAACTACTACAGTATCCGTAACCCAAGTACATGATTATTAGGTCCTTTGGACCCTTAGGGTTAAGGATACCAGCCTTCGGATCGGAACCCAAACCCTCTTGTTACAGGGCTTTAAGGTTTAAGCTTCAGGATTAGGGGTTTAGAGGTTAAGGTTTAGGGCATAAAAGGTTATCACAGTCCCAAGTGTGGACACCTTTACCAAGAAGACGGACGCCTGAGCATAGCTGCTGACATTCTTGAACCTTCAAGGTCAATTTTGATGCTACCGATACCTTGATAAGCCTGAACTAAAGAAGCAAAGAGTAAAAGACCTGGAGGCATGCAATATAGTTGCTGACGGACCAAAGTGGGATGCTATTGCTAATCACTCAGAGCCCTATCATACTCTGAAGGATATTCTCTAAAACCGAAACAATCTTCAGACCCACCTCCAAACCCTGACGTGCCGTGATGCTCTTTCGTAGATTTTTCGTAGTTTGTATCGACCGTCGTCATTCTATGCTCAGTTCGGCTGGGTGCATTAAAAAGTCTGCCCGAGCGTGTGCTTGAATGACTTTCATTCAGGCGTTTTGAGCAAGGGAAAGGAGGAGCGTGCGGACGGGGATCATGATCACCATCTTCGAGCGAGGGAC
>CAJNJA010008520.1:0-14591 GCA_905231915.1 Symbiodinium necroappetens
GTGACGAAAACACCGACAATACCGATGAAATCGCCCTCGCGCTTGCGCGCGTTTACGCGACGTTGGAGCGTTGTTGTTGTTGTTGTTGTTGTTGGTGGTGGTGGTGGTGGTGGTGGTTGTGGTGGTGGTGTTGCTGGTGGTGGTGGTTGTGGTGGTTGTGGTGGTGGTGATGTTGTCGGTGTCCTTGTCCTTGCCGTTGTGGTTGTTGCTGTTGTTGCTGTTGTCGTTGTCGTTGTCGCTGTCGTTGTTGCTGTTGTTGTTGCCGTCGTCGTGGTTGTGCATGCATGCAGGGATACATATGTCACATACATATATCTTCGGCTCGTCAATTGCTTTCGGGACACCCGGCCTCTAGTTTAAACCAATCCTTTCTTCCGAACGATAGAATGCTCTAAATATCACTTTGTACTTTGCTGCTTCTCTTTCTTTCACGAAGCCTGGAACGTCTTTCGAGCGCATGGTCTCTGCTTCTCAAATCATCTGGTTTCTTTCGAGTTTTTGCATGTTATCAAACATGCTCTGGTCGTTTTTCCCTGGTCTGTTTCGCGAGGTTTGCTCCGGTTTCCCAAACAGTCTGTTTAGTCCCTTTGGAGCACTTCGCTTCCACGTACGAACTCTCAGTCCATTCAGGCGATCTAAACCAGTTGGAGCGGGCTACTCCTGTTTCATGAATGCTCTAATTGCTTTCGAGCGGTTTGTCGCTGTTTCACAAGTGCTTGACTTTGTTTGGAACGAGGTGCTGCTGTTTCTCAAACGCTGTAGTCCGTCTGGGGGGATGTGCTGGGCACTCCACAAAACTATCCTGTTTCTCAAATGCTCTGGTCTCGTGCAAGCAGTCTGCTGTTTCTTTGTCAAATGATCTGCCCTTCCACACGATTCGTTTCTTTTTCGTAACTGCTCTAACCATGTCATGACTCTAATCTCAATTCGTACTTTGCTGCTTCTCTTCCTGGCATTCTGCCATGCTTTTCTCGCGGTCAGCTCCTGTTTCAGGAATGCACTCGTCTCTTTCAAGCCGCTCGCTCCTGTTTCTCAAATGTCCTAGTCACTGGTCCCTTTTCCCGTCCTTGCTTGTTTCGCGAAGCCTCCAACGTCTTTCGAGCGTTTTGTCTCGTTTCTCGAATGCTCTGGTGTCTTTCGGTTTTGCATTTCGCCAAAAATGCTCTACCCTGTTTCGGTTTCTAGTCCTGTAGAGCGCCGCGCTCCCATCTCACGAACTCTCCATCCTTTCCAGCGCTCTAAACCACTTGGGGCAGACTGCTCCTGTTTGACGAATGCTTCAATCGCCTTATTCCAAGCGATGTGCTACTGATTGCCTTTCGGGCGGTGTGCTGGGCGCTCCGTACAATCAAGCCTCTCGTCTCAGGAGGCTTGCCCGTCTACCAAATGCTCTAAGTCCAACCGGAGGTCTTTACTCTTGCTTCACGAATGCTACAGTCTCTTGCGAACGGTTTTTTCCTTCTTCTCGGGCTCTCTAGTCTCTTTCGTGTTCCTCGCATGCTCCAGGTTGCCCTTGTTTCTGAACGGTGCCAGTCTCTTTCGAACGGTTTGCTCCACTTTCACAATTATTATCTCTATTCTGACTCTTCCTAGCGGTTTGCATATTGTCGAGTCTCTCTAAAGGGGTTTACTCTTGTTTCGCGAAAGATCTAGTCAGTCGGAAACGATTCGCCCCTTGTTTCTCAAATGCTCTAGTCCATTTGGAGCGTTTGCTCCCGATTCCTCATAAATGTTACAGCCTCTTTTTGAGCGCTTTGCCCTTGTCTGACGAATGCCCTGGTCTCCTCCGCACTACTGGCCCTAGTCCCCTTGAAAGGGGCTTCCATTGAAGTTTCTGGAGTACGGAGCTTCCTTCCTCAAAAGAGACGTAGAGCATCGCATTGGATTGGAGCTCATGCTGTCCGGATCTTGAGCCTCTGTGAAATTGGATTGCGCAATTCATTAAGTGGGGTGAGGTCCGGGGTCGCCGGGAGGTCCGGAAGGTTGAACTTATTCGAATCGCCGGGCCGCGGGCCTTTCGCCCTGCTCCAAAATCTAAAGCTAAGATATTCGAGCTGACTAATAACGAAACAACTTAAAACCACCCTGACTCATCAACAAACTTGGTTCTCATTCCTAGAAATCCCACCGCTGCGAAGAAACAGAAGCCAAGGCTCCAAACTCACCGGTTTGTGGGCTATGTGCCTTCTGAGGTTCGGCCCCCCCAGCTCCTAAGCCGAGCCCATCACAAAAGTCTGACAGTGCCACAAGACATCACCCTTTTTCAAAGAAGTCTAAAGCCCTGTAGAGGTTTGGCACCTCACAAGAACAGAGGTCGTGGCTAATTCGCTGCTCCCTGCGCTGGCTCCAACCTCGTGTGGCTTTTGGCTTCGGTGTTTTGCTGCACCGCTTTCCTGGCAATGGTGTGTTTACTTTGCCGGGGTGCTTCAAGGGCTGTCACTAACCCTCCAAACTTGCTACATACTCTCGGAAAAAGCATTCCTTCTCAGGGCGTAAACTACTACCGTACTCAGCCATGAAATTTGTGTAGGTACTTCGCTTCTTCAAGGTCGAGGCTCGGGGGGATGCGGAGTTCTGGTTCGCAAGACTTACGTGCAGAATCGTGCTGGATCCTGAAGAGCCTCGGGGTTCTGTGGCAACAGGAGATCTATGACAACCGAGGCTTGAGTTCTTGTTTCGTCTCGCGGTGGGAGGGCTTAAGGATGGTTATAACGTGTAGGGCAGTGCAGGACCTAGGTCATAGGTCCCCGCATATTCGCCTGAAGTCCTCAAAGACAAAAGGTAGAGTCTAAAGAGTTTCAGATTCAGTGTTTCAAGATTTGGGGTTCGCGCGTGCTCGCAGGCATAAACACACTGGGCACGGTAGCTGGATCGTAGCCGTATAGGCTTTGCTTGTTGGGCTTTCAGACTGGCCAGCATGCTTGGCAAATCTTTCAACATTCCACAACCACCAGACCAAAGCCGTGTGAACGAGTTCTGTAAACAGGAACAGCAACCCAACGCTTCAACATTCTCCGAAGTCGATTTAAGTCTCGAGTCTCAAGGAAGAACCAAACGAGAGTTTCCTCTCCACTGCTTTAGCAGCCGCGGTATGGGCTCCGTGTGGACGACAAACCCTGAGCTTCGGATTCCAACTCCCTGCCATGCGGCTGCATGCTTCCAGACTTGAAGACTTGGGTTTTTGGGTTCGTGAAACAACCCAAACAAAGGTGTTCAAGCTCTCTCCCTTTCTCCCTCGCTAACGAGTTGTGCATGCTTTCAACTGGCGCGGATCCTGAGCCAACTGCCGAGCAGCTTCGGCTTCTCATCCTCAAAAGCCGAGGACCAAGACGGTCCTAACTTTCTAAACCCTGAGACTCTGGAAGGTACCGCACTGAGCCACATATCCCTTCCCCAAACCTTGATCCGATTAGCTGGAGCACCGCAGCCACAGGAATACTATTCGGTTCCTCCAAGTCCCAAAATGCAGAAACTCCTAGGACAACACCCATACCACAACCCTCCCCAAAGCCCCATAAAAACCTTGCCCCGCGAGATCGCGACCCTGATCTCCGAAGCGAGGCTCCATGTTCCGAGCCCTCGCAATATCGCGCTTAAGGTCCAGTCTAGGGTCTATGGTTTGAGGCGGTTGAGAGCTTAGGAACCCAGATTGGGGTGTAGAGATTCGTCAGTCTTCCAAGAATTCAATGCTGGCATACGGCTTCTTCGTTCCCGCGGAAACAGGGCTTGGGGTTTGCTTTTCCAGGTGATAATGATTCACGCTGCAGGTGGGCGACTGTTCCACTGGGATTTCGGATTGGGGTTATGAAGGATTTTGGGCTGGGGGCTCCCCGCAAAGCAGTTAGTTTAAGACTCGCCTGGAAATGTTAACATTCAAGGTTTGAGCTTTCTGCTTCTCAAAGGTGCGAACGCTTTTGAAGTAGAAAATGGCGAGCAGGTTTCTGCAACAGGCTCACTGACTTCGATTCCCTGGGACTCTAGGAGTCCCTAGGAAAATCCTCTCCCCAACCGTCCTAGATGGAGATTGTGAATGGCTCAGCACTAGCTGATATCTAAAGCGGGTTCATGCATGGCTGGGAAGTTTGGATTCAAGACATGGCAAAAGCGATCGAGGATGGAGGGCTTCGGGATTGCGCTTCCGGAGTCAGCCGGCTGGGGACACATCGAGCCGATCTTAGGCAGGTACACACAGGATGATGGTCCTCGGTCCCTTCTCAGGTGTTGAATTTTTACGATCATTTACGGTGAAGTGACACTCACTTGGAAAAACCACTGCACCGACGAGTGTCTCGGCCGATGGTTTATGGACTTGGTATCTGAGTTTAGGACCTTTAGGATGAAGCGCTGCGGTATATGGTCCAGGCAACAAAGAAGATTGTCAGTTGAACTTCAAGGGGGTTGAAAACGAGGCCCCATTGGGAGTGGGCCTGGCGGAGATCATCGGGCGCATCGTGGCATCCTGGCGGGAACCAGATTGCCGGGTCTCTGAGTCATCATTGGCAGTCTGCCTGCATGGTACCGATCCCGCAGAACACTGGTTCAGAAAGGGTCTAAACCCGAAATACCTCAACCCGAAACGCTAAACCCAAAACCCCAGGCCCCCTGAAGCCCAAAAGCTCACCTTCATCTCCAATTCCTCTTGCCGCATCCGTGCGTGGTGCCACGCTTCTCGCCGGCCCTTCGGAAGCTCGGGGTCGAGCTGTTGGAGCTTCTCGGCTCAGGGTTCAGGGAAGTGTCCCGTAATCGCAGCCACCATCGTCGCCGCAATGGTTAAAAGTTACAAGGTGGCAGAGCAAGCATGAGGCATGGGAAACAAGAAATGCTCACGTCGCTTCGGGCTGAGCCTGTGAGCTTGGGGACTCTGAGCCTAACAGTCCGAGCTCAGTAAGATGGAAACCACTGAACTCTCACAGTAAACCCTACACCCTGAGATCTTGAATCCGAAACCAGCGATTTGTGCGGACACTTGCGCTTCTTTAGGCTGGACGAATGTGGTCCATAGGCTGTTCAGATCAAGCCGGTCTGTCTCAGCATGACAGCTGGGCTGTGCGGCGTAATTAAAGTTGAAAGTCGAGGATTTGTCGGATCCATACGCCGTGAGTGAGGACAGGGAGATATCACAACGACCACATGTGGCACTCCGAGTTGATGGGCACAAGTCACACATTCCGAACGACATGACTCTAAGTGCCGACTACAGCTACAATATGCAGAACTTCTCGTGTCTACACGAATAACACTCCCAAGTTCTACTTCTCTCGGGTTGTTGAGCTGGACCAACCCTCAAATACGGGGTTGTGCGTGACAGTACATGCCTTTTCCTATTCGATGTTTCGGGTGGTGTGTTCAATAGTCTTACAAATGTGGCCTAGGCGGAGTCTAGGCTTATCCAATCAGGATCCCATCGACAAAAAGAAGCCCTGTCGGAGTCAGCTCTCAGGCAGACAAAGACTTATCTGCAGGGTCCCGGAACCTGAAAGCGCCAGTCCAAGAAATATGACACTTTCCCCAGTCTTGCAAAGCATGAATACCTATACTAATTGTTCAGGAAACCCTCTTTCATCACCCGCAGTTCCTGCATTATGTCGTCGAGCCGTTCGTGCACGGGCCTCGGACGAATCAAGTGTCTGCAATCAGTCATGACCGTCTATGATGCAACAAACCCTGCCAAACCAAAGCAATTTCACTACAGTACAAGGAAAAGCTAAGGCCTACATAGGCCTACATCGCACAGTCTGAATATGGTTGTCGCCCCATTCTTCCTTGCTCAAGGTTTAGGGCTTAAGGCGGCGGCTTGGGGGCTAGGGCTTGGCGCTCGGGGTTTACGGACCAGGATTTAAGGCTTCGGGCGCAAGGGTCCAAGTTTAGGGTCTTAGGCCTAGGCCCAGCGCGTAAAGCTTGTGCGCTACGGCTTTAAAATTAAAAAAAGCTTAGGGCGTATGGCTGAAGGCTTATAAGGTTTAAGGCGTACGGCTCACGGCTTGGGGGGAAGAATTGGGGCTCAAGACATAGGGCTTAGGATGAAGGCGCTGCATTTGGATAGGCCAACCATGGGCAACCAACTTGGGATCTGGGCACTTTTCGTGGTTGATACGGGCGCATGGACTGAAACTTGGCTGTCGTGCAGGATACGGTAGGATAATGTCGGATTGGATTTTACCGGTTTGGATTCGACGTAGTGGACATGACGTGAACTGGCACGGGGTACGTTTCCGCTTGAGGTTTGGCGGACGCACCCGAGGATGGGATGGGTTGGGGTGTTTGAGGCTCATCGCTTCCCCCCGTCAGTAAGGACCCCTTTGGCTGGCTTGTAGTAAATAGTATTTTGGGCCAACAACATCTAACATAGGGCGCATCTGGTACCCAGAGAATGAGCCTTGAAACCCGTAGGCCTGAAGTAAGCACTACAGCTTACATTTTAATCATTAAGCCGCAATCAGTAAGCCTTAAGCCATACGCCTTTAAGCCGGGAGGGAAGGAGGCTACTTATACTTGGTGATATACCCCCCCCCCCCACATAAAATACCCCAGCCATTCCTTTAGCACCGCTTCGGGGATTCCACGTATCCTTCCAAATTCCGGAGTTCCACAGGCAGCTTGCCCATGAGATCACGCATCTCCTGCGTGGCGAAAAGGCCGCTGCTCTCTTCATCCGTCCGTGATCGGTACAGAAAAGTATGAAATCCAGGTTTCGGGCACACTGCTCTCGAAGCCAAAACTTCACGGTCCCGATCTTCACGTCCAGATGAAAATGGGTCCGTCCTCCGTCTGGCAGCAAATCCAGCATCGAAGCGAAAGCCAGCGGGCCCACACCATAGTGCTTGCATCGTCCCCCGGAGAACTCGATGATCATAAGACGCGCATTCCTCCAGTTACGAGGCGTTGCGAAGAGCTGCAGTTTTGCTCCCTCCACATCCATCTTGCTTACGGTGTGGCGAACAGCAAGAACTCTGGACAGAGGGATGGCCTCGACAGTGCAGGTGGCTTTCGGGGATACTTTAAGGGTTTGGAACATGCTGCTTGACGACTTCCAGCTCCCCGTCGAGCTGCTTTCGTCGTCTGCAACACATATGCACGGCTGAGCTCCAGTGCTCCAGTTTGTTCGAGCCTGTTCGTGAAGGAGTCGTTATGTAGTGGGATCCGGACATGGTACCCCAAATAATTCGGATCCAAAACCAGATTCTCACTTCCACGTTGTTGTGGCTCCCTCAATCGTAGACTCACTGTAGACCTCTGTAAATTGCAGAGTGGTGGCGTAGTGGAGATTGTACAGAAAAAAACCTCGATTTCTAAAGTGGGTGGGTGGGTGGGTGGGTGGGTGGGTGGGCGGGCGAGCGGGCGGGTGGGGGGCTGGCTTGGCTTGGCTTGGCTTGTGGGTTGGGTTGGGTGGGGTGGGGTGGGGTTGGGTTGGTGGGTGGTTGGGTGGGTGTGGGGTGGAACGGGGTGGGGCGGGGTGGGGCGGGGCAGGGCGGTCTGGGGTTCGCAGGCCTTAGCAACTGCCTGTGTTTGCCAGAGGGGACGAAGGGGTCGCTATGACACCCGGCAAAACTCGGGTGGTCGTGGTTTCGCGTGCGCTTGGCCATCGTCGAGTGTGAACCGAACTGGGGAGGAGCGGGGGGGGACACAAACATGGAATTGCTGGTGTCAGGGTTAGTCTGAAGATTTTGAGACATCGGGTCGAGAGGGGCAACTTGCCAACACAGGCCTTGCCGAGAGTGGAATGCGGGACGCCGTTGAAGCAGGATGATGTAGAGTATCAGCGCATTCGTTATCGTATAGATACGACGAAAAGTTCAGAGACTGAGGAGTTTCCCTGCCAAAAATTGTCCGTTTACTAACGCTAGCTGCTAGCTGCTGCTTCCTCGTTTGCACTTCTACAAAGTACCGTTGCAGTTGCAGTTGCATTCCTCAATTGTATGTCGTGTGTGGAAAATTTTCGTGCGACCCATCATTAAACGACTGCGGCGATGTATCACTTCCTGCTACTGGTATCTCCCGTTACACTGCCACCTGCAGCCACGACTCCACCGCAAACGACGCCCACCGCGGCTATTGTTGCTCCCCTCACAATCTCTTCACATTTCAGCATGCACCTAGTACTACTACACTTTGACGACGACGGCATCTACTGCTACAACGACGACAACTGCGACTACCATGTAATGCTATGGGTATATACCCATGGCACCACTTCCAGCACCACCATCATGACACAGTCCCACGCGGCAAACACAACTGCCAAAATGACAGCAACCTTTTTCTGTCGAGCACAGAGGGGCTCCCAACAGGCTTGTGAGAATGCAAAGCACGAGTGAGAGAGAGGTACATTAGGGCAGTGAGACAAGTTCAGCAGTCATAGAGTAAACGTTACCTTCAAACCATTTGCGCTGCAATGAGTAAATCAAAAAAGGAAAATAGCACCACGCTTCCCAAGCAAAGATGACGAGATTACCGCGAGGAATACCTCGAGAGGCCGATGGCCTCTGGGACTGTGTCCCGATGTATCATTTTCATGTTACACAGCGAAAGGTCCTTGACGATTTCTAGCTGATTGTTTCATATCATTTAGATGTTGTATATTATTGACATCAAAAACGTTAGCATCTCCGTGAAGTATTCTATATGCATCTTTATAAGCTTCGGTTGTCCAACCTGCTTTGGGCCTGCCTGGCCGCCTTCTGCTGGGAGCTCTAGGTGTCAATCCGTCTGTTTTGAAAGTAACTTGAACTAAAGGATCTGCTGGGCTGGCTCGCAATATGTGTCCAAAAAGCCTGAACTTAGCCTTGCGCCAAGTGTCCGCAAAATGCTCAAAAGAACATCCATAGTCGTTTCGAATTTATCATACATACTAGCATTGGTCTGTTCTCTATCTATGAAGGTATGTGGGATGACAGCAACCTACTTGAGAATTTCTTCCAGATACGTGCTCCCAGTTTGGAAGCCTTTAGACGAGCAATGATCCTATTTTTCAGGGTCCATGTTACGGTCCGCTGTCGAAAAACACCTCTTCCCAGAACTGAGCTGCCAGCTTGACGTGGGCGGCCTCGAATCGGAGAGAATCTAAGATATACCCCCTAATCCGCAAATCGTTCGGGCCGTTAAATCCGGAGCCTTTTTCGAAGCCTTTCTCGGCGAGAGACTCGAGGACATTCGCAACCCATGCGGGCCCAAATGACTGAAACCTCACTAGTTTCCTATGCGTTTGCCAACAGCGCTCAATGCTGCCCCCAGCATACACTTCTCTCTCTCTCTCTCTCTCTACATACGCTTCACCATCTTTCAGGCTTGGGTGCGTTGTCGAGATTCCGAACTCTGCCTTGTGGAAACAATCTGTGGCGCATGTTCGTTTCGAAATAACAAACCCTAGTCAAGGTCCAAATGCCTGGCTCTAAGAAACCCCAGAAGCCCCACACTTGCCAGTGAAATACAGTCCCAAGAAGACTTCCGAGAGCACCCCGAGGCTACCAAGTCAGGATTTCCAGACCGCAGCCTCGAGGAGCCTAAAAGTGCGGCCGTGCCAGGACTTTGGCGATTGCGAGCGATTTGAAGGCCACGGGACTGTGGCAGAGCGCGATCCCCAAAACACGCACAGAATACTGGGTGTGAGTGACCTTCATCAGTCTCGGAGATCGGTGTTCGGGGCGGGCGGGGACCGACGGACGTGGCGAGAACACGGCTCCATGTCACTTGTAGTCCCAAATGTGAGCCGCGTGGTGCACCACACTAGTTGGGGACAAAACCCGCATGTATCCAACCCAAGAGTCCCAAACCCGACATCGCTGAACCCCGAGCAGCCAAGCAACCCCAAACATTCTAATAGTTTGAGTCCTCATTTAACCCTGAGCAGAGCCCCTCAGGTCGGTGCAAGCTTCCTGGAGCGGGCGCTTATCTGNNATCTGAAGCTGCTGCGGCATCTCCTGTTCAAAGATGAGAAGGGTTGTCGGCTCACCGAGTTTCTTGCGGGTATGATTCAGACGTCAAGGTTTATAATCATAAGGTCAAGGTTTAGGATCATAAGGGCTGGGGAACAGGATTTGGAGTGGTGGTGTACGGTAAGTGTTCGGTTCAGGGTTTTTTCTGACACTCACAATTGGACAAGGTCCAGGATTTTGCAGACTGAGTTCCCCAGTTGGCAAAAGGCATTTCATGGCTGCACATTTTCAGGCCGGAACCCCTGGAAGCCGTATCAGAAAGCTGGGCCGCAGGGAGGTTTCGGGGGGGAGGGGGGGGGGGGCGCTTCTTGGCTTTCCTTTCAAGGCCATCATAAGATATCATAAGGCCACAGATGCATAGGGCTCGAGTCTTTGTTCGCAAGTTTCGGACTCTCTGGTGTGAGCATCGTGTGGCTAAGAACCAAGACCGCTGAACAAGCCAAGCCTCCAAGTTTAAAACTCCCTCGGCCGAGGAAGTGGTGCTCACGGTTTAAGGGTGCCATGTACATAGTTGTGGATTATGACCGGATTTGGGGTCTGGGGCACATGCTACCGCTACTGCAACGAGACTGTCGCCACTGCTAGCAACTCAGCCGACTCCGCTGTCAAGGTCGTCCCAAACGCCTCCTTTCTGACGCCCGTTCAGCAGAATTACAACGAAAATTCAACTTTCATGGGTTTACCGTTAAGCGTTTCGAGTGTGCTGCTTTTGAGTCAGGGCTCAGCCAATGTCGCACTGGATTGAATTAGGTGACTCTCTTTAATCCGCACCTTCCGGTGTTATTCCCTTTTTGTACGTTTTGCGGTCCTCTATACTGTGCCAGTATATCGCCCGGCGGTTGTTTCCCTTCTTCCTGTCTGCTTATGGTCAATCTTCACTGAGTAAAGGAGAGCAAGAAGGCCTGAGGCTTGATTTTGCCGGATTTTGTAGCTTTTGCATAGGATTTTGATAAACCATTTACTAATTAAGCGAACCCTTCTAAGCCCCCTCGGGCCCCTGAATTAACCGCCCTAACCCCATCCAAAATCCAGGGAATGGTTGGAGGGGCGGCCACCAAACCCAGTGCCACAGTACAGGCCTCAAGGCGCGATGCACGGTGACAGAGCAGCAATACCAGTAACAGAGTAAACCAGCACACACAAGCCGACCTTGCCGCGCACGTAAGCACCCACGCACACGCGCGAACGCGCACGCACACGCACGCGTGCACGTGCACGCACGCGCACACACACACACAAGACACAAACACACAGAGGTTTTGCACAGCCTTCGCTTCCGCTCTGTGCTTGGCTGAAATCTAGGAACCAGCACTGGTAGACCCCGTCGACTGCATCAGCAACACCTTCAACAAGCCACTGTTCGTTCGCATCCAAGTCAGACACGTCGACGGCCCGCAGCCCGATGTTTCTGGCCCGGCAAAGCTCTTTGAAGTACTGCGTGCCCTTCCTCGCCACGTTCTGCACCAGAACTGCTTCCGAAGCTGCTGTCTGCATAACATCCAACAGGTCTTCGAAGATATGCGGCTCATAGAGTATATCGCTGCCCACCACGAGGTCAAATTTCCGCACCTGGTCCTGCAGGCCCTGCGTCCAGTCTAATTCCAAAGCCTCTATGCGACCCCCGCCCTCGTCAATCTGCTCAGCATTCATCTGAACATTGTAAACCTGGGCCATCATTCTTTCCAAAACAATATATGAAGCTACCGAAGCGCAAAAGTGATTCCGACGCAAACTAAAACATCTGAGAAGGTATGCTATGCAGAATGAATTCAAGCTTGAGACCCTGAACTTCCCTGAGCCGCTTGACAAAAGCAACAAAATCCCAAACCCCCATACTCCTAAACCGTAAAAAACCACCAGTAGGAGAAAGGACCCCTTGAAAAGGGCTTGTCTCTGGCTGCCCTGTGGCCAGATTTTCCCACGTCAGTTCTGCTCCACCATAGCCGCTCCGCGTCTCAGAGACCACTACCTCCAGCCTGGTTTTTGGGGGTGTTAGGGTTTTAAGGTCAATCAATGCGCACAAGGTTTGCCACCTCGGCTGTGGGTTGACTGGAAAGCCACTAAACCCCACACCCCGCAACCCTAAATCTAAACATGCCTGGACCCTAAGCCCCGGTAAAGTCTACTGCAAATCGTTCGGTCGGAGTTCTTGGAGCTCTTTTACTCATGCATTGGTCGGTGCCCAGAACAAGTAAAGGTAGTTTGAGGCGTTTCGGGCTGTCGGCCACTCTAGGTACATTGGACAACGTTAATCAACGAAACGAATGATGCCACTGTCCTTCACATCACAGCTTTGGAACACCGAGCGCTAGGCGTTTATCAGCCTGGCATTCGTGCTATATTTCAGGCTGGGTTTCTCCACTACTTACTACGCCAGGATATGGTGCAATGCCGCAAGCAGTATGTGGGAAGCCCTATACATTTCCGGGCAGACTTTACAGGCGGTGTATTCAATTCCAGAGGTCCGATAATGCCAACTCTTTGTGCCAAACTGACCATCAAAATCGACCCGGTCCCCTAATTTCTGAAATTTCAGGCTCCCCAATCCGAGAAGCGAATGGTCCGCTGCAAGAAGCAGCCCCACCTGCTCTAGACACACACAACCATGAACGAAAGCTGGGCGAGCCGCATCATCTCTACGGAATCCCTTACCGTAATCCTCTAGTATAACTAGTGCTAGTCTCAGTACTACTGTATTACGATAGAGGCTGTATATTGTGTACCTGGAACCCACAGGTTAAAACAATGTGCTGATGAATTGCATGTTCTGAAACCAAGCATGGCCATGTCCATTCCGAACCTTTCCCTTACGAAAACAGCCTCCCAAACCCTTGAGCACAAAAGCCCGAAACAACAACACTGAACTTAATCTGAAGACTTCAACACCGTTAAGTCCTCATATCCCGGCGCAAACTCTTACAACTCGAGGCCCGCAATTCAAGGTCTTCTTTCCCAAGCCACCAGGCCCACGCCGGCACCCAACTCCAGCACACGGGAGACTCCGCCCAAACCGTGGAGGTTTGCCAGGCACTTCCAGAGAAGCCAGGCGCCACGCCACACCTTCCGAGAGGGGTTGGAATCTGTTCTCACTCGGACTAGTCACTAGTCGGTTCTTGCAGTTCGCGGTCTGGGAGTGTCTTAAAGGTTTCATGTTCGGTTGGTGTTGACACCCATACCAAGGGACGACTGGCATTGCAAGCAAGTGTAACTTGTCCAAAACTTTTGTTGAAAAGACCAGAGGACCCAGCCTTGCTGCCCACGGTTTCGGGAAGCTCTCGGACGAGCAAAGGAGCCCTGCCCTGCGGCCGACTGACGCGAAGGCTCACGTAGCCATCGACCTGGCAGCGGGACCCGAACGTAAGACCTGGTGGGATCCGCCTTCACGTCCCCTACAGTACTAGAGAAAATGACACAACATGTAGATATTATGAGGATCGCTAAGAGCTCCTCCGATTTTTTTCGAACCCCCACCTTGCTCCCGATCTGTTGTTCGAGAGACTGGTGGCAGCTCGTCTGCCATCCTTCGGCCTCGTTCTATCGCATTTAAAGGTGCGTGTTGAAACGGGCTGGTAAGGTGAGACAGTTTTGTTCACAGTATCGGCCTGCTGCTGGTCGGCAACTGAGAGAGGGAAGATCCGCGTCACGCCGTTGGGAAGGCCATGGGGGAACGCTGTGCCGCTGAGCACAGCCAAAGAGGGACTGAAGAGCAGCAACTGGGTACCTTTCTCAAAAATTCCTGAACACACACCCCCAAAAAATGCAAAGTCATCGCAGCTACGCTGTGTTGACAGCCGAAGGCAGCACAAGACTAAATCCTAACCGCTGCAAAACCTATAAAACCCACACATGAGGCGCAGGTTGCAGGGTATAGGCCACGTGATCGGATGCCATAGCCCATCTGCCGCGCGAGCGACAAGCTGGCGCGACATGTCCCGGCAACTGCTATCATGAGTTCCGACTAGTCTTACTGCTAGCCCCCTTGCTGACAGGTTTGGCGTTGCTTCGTGTTTATGTTCGCCACTTGGCTCAGAGGGTTGCCTAAATACTGAGGTTTCCCCCTTGACATCCGGAACTAAGTTCTCTTTGCACATGAACTCTCGGCTGCGGAAGCCCGGCTGACTTTTGGAAGGCTTCTGAAATTCCACAACCCTCACAGGCCTTTAGGGCCCGAAGCTCTGCACCGCCCAATGCCTCAGAGCCCGCATCAAGGACCCACTCAATGCTGTTATCACAGAGGTGCAGAGCCGGCCTGGCTGCGGGCTTGCTCATGGAGGTCGTGCCGCCGCTTGTCGCGATCCTTCAACCGATCTCTTTTGGAAGGGTTAAAGAATTTTTTGGCTCCTGCAAAGGCAGACCTCAGAGGGCCAACTCATACGAGCGTGTCGGTCGTTCTTGTTTCAATGTGTGGACCAGTATCTTCTGGCGCCTGGGGGCTTTTCGGTGTCTCAAAACTCAAACCACCCGACATATCGTTGCAAGTGCTGCGTCCCAACTCGCAGCTGTCCACTGCAGACTCTAGGTCTTTTGATATGCTGATACCGTTCAGGGTTTCTGATAGCTCATCGCTGTTGACAGGAGTTCCGGGCCCCCACGCAGAAAGCGACACGCCAGAAACCATGTTTCCTCGAAGAAGTCTCTAACACACGGTATGAAAGTGAG
>CAJNJA010008520.1:14628-37110 GCA_905231915.1 Symbiodinium necroappetens
AGGGGGGGGGGGGCACACCGGACACAGCCTTGACCTGCAAAAGCAAAGACAGCAAAACGATTTCAGGAAGGTGAACTATGCACCGGAAGCCTCAACAAAAAGAAAGCGTTCACATGCGTCCTCGAGGAGAGAGGGCAAAGCAGCCATGCTGTCAATTCTCAGAACCCGGAATTCAGCATGTAGACAAGCGAACCCAAGTATGCCACCGTCTAGATTCGTCCAGATCAACATGGCAGCATTGACCCAGACAGTGTAAGAGCATCTAGAAGTCCCAGGTCCCAGCCCTGGAACCATTCCAGAAGTCTCTCTAAATGCAGGACCCTCGTCGGAAAAGACTGTACAAAATACCATAGCCCCTTAAAGTAGCAGAGACCTCCAGATTCCAGACCAAACCAAGGAGCGCCGAAAACACACACGGCACTCTGGCGGGAGCTTGAAAGTTTCCGATTTTGAACTCGATTTCAATGGAAAATCCGCCCCAGGGCAGGAGCCCCAGCAGGACCGGGCACCCCTCGCAGGAACAGTAAGCTTATATTCCATTATCCTGAATGCAAGCACTCGGCAGAACAGCCAGTGGGCCAGTAAACTCGCAGCATGCCATCTCAGAAGATGCCGCACTCATGCTGAAATGTAGGAGCCTAGGCAATCGGAGTAGAGGGGGACTGAATACTAAAAGTATAAATAAGGGAACCTGAAGCTCGTTCTACTAGATGGTAACCTAGGCCCCCTACATGAGCCACTTAAGCCGTGTCTGCATCGAGAGTCAGCTCCTTCTGCAGACGCGTGCAGCAATGCAGGGATCGGTGCTAAGGCGATGCTCTGGGGTTTGGAGGTTTGGGTTTCGAGCGCTGGGGACTGTTAGTGTAGGAGATTCGGGAGCAGGAAGCTGGAACTTGGCGCGGCGTTTCGAGAAAGAGACCTTCATTTATGTAGGAAACACTCGAGAGCAGCACCCAGGTGAGCCCGGAAGTGATACGAATCTTTACGGCCGCTAGGCCACCACCCGATTCCCCTTGCTGGCACAAGATCGGACAAGACCTGACCCTGAGATCGCCTCAGCCTTGCTTAGTCACGGAGCACATTGGATCTACACTGCGAGCTTGAAACCAGACCATACTGACACAACGCCTGAATTCCCTAAAGCTCTCGTTTTAAACCCATTAGTCCTTCGCCCACTCTGTCAAACGCTTGGCAAAGCCAGCCGCATCCTGCTTCGGAGTCGAAAAACACGCTGCTATGGAGGTGTATATCGTTCCAGCGGTCACATTCCAAACCCGCATACCACCAACACTTCCAAGACTAGACTGAACACCCTGAAACGCATCGGGGCAAAAGGGCTGAAGCGCTGGAACCGAAGCTCCCTTTGGCGGGAAAACGGCTCATTACTGGAACCCTGATACTCGATCTCAGGAGCTACAGGGTTGTAGGGCATGTTGTGGGGCAATTTTGGAATTGAAACCGTGACAGGATAGAGTTCCCTAAGTCAAGGTGCGGCCTGATGACGAACATGGACTGATCCCTGAACTGAACAATTAGGCACGAGACTTTGTGGCCCGCTTAGACTAGTTGCAGGGTCTAGTCATGCGCACAGGCATTAGTCGCTGCTATGTCGCGTTACTTGCTACATATGATTTCACGGGACTCTAACACACAGCAGAGTTTGCCAGTCAAACAAAAGCTCGAGCTTGCACCGAAATGGCTATGATCGCTATAATGTTCTAAGGCTCGGTATGGATTAAGTTTTCTGTTGCCTGAGCTTGGCCTGCCCTACTTGTAAAAAAGCCACGATGGAAATTTGATCTGAAATGGACTATGCCGACTACACCTCCTAGGTCTATTGGGTTGTCGGGGTCCTGGGGCTTCAGAGCTCTGGCATCGAGCTTGCTTTAATTTAAGGGCGCACGTGGACGAAGCCTTATCAAGTTTAAGCTTGCGGTGGCTGTTTGCGCCTTCTCGGAGAGCGTCTTCCTGGTGCCTGTGCCAGGGATTCGCGTGGCTCTCGGCACATCTTCCACCGACAGGCTTAACTTTCAGACCACCCTGTCCCGCTAAAGCGCAGCCCAGAGACCTGGGGACGGTGAGCGCAGAGTGAGGACTTGCAACATCGTGCAAAACGGGCCTGCTTCCCCTGGTTGTTCGCAGAAGTACCCTTTACAACCCCAACTTCTGAAGATGCCAAACCTCCACCCCTCAACCCTTGATCGTGCACATCCCGAACCACACGAAGAATATGGCACAAAAGGAGTCGGAGTGGGTGTGGCCGGGCTTCCGGTTGAGTTAATTTTGTAACATCGTAACCTTGAAAAGCCTCCTCGTGGTCAAGGGGATAAACCACATGCGCGCAAGCTTGCGCTGTCTGAAGGCTTGCAGACTTCACCCCGAGCCCGATCCTGTCGAAAGCTCTTCCACTGCGCTGGATGGCGTCTTGCTACCATCGTCCTGCAATCGTGCAGACCCGAAAAACATGAAGATGCACTTGGCCCTTGGCTTTTCTTGGTGTTGAAAGTCGTCCTTATTCCGTCCGTCAAGCAGATTCCCCGCTTACAGCTGGCACGAAGAAAAGATCGAACTGCCACACTGCTGCGACTGTAGATCATGACCCCTGTACGGGCCACTAATAAGCACATTCGCCATTGCTCGGAAACCCAACGACCCAAACATTGTCCAGGTTGCAGCTGAATCATTTTTTAATTTTATAAGTTGGGTGCACGGTTTGGAGTAAGGAAAGCTCTACACCCTGCATGAACCCTAAACCGTAAGTCCTGAACCCTATAAGCCTAAGACTAAGGCCTTAACTTAACACTTTAAACACAAAGCCTCTTGACCCAAAGCACCCTGGTCCTTTCGCCGCCCGTGCACAGTCGGGGTCGAACTCTTTGACCGAGGTGTGGCTGTGGCCGGTGTGTCGCGCACTGCTGCCTCGCTTTGAGGGAGTTGGCGCTTTAGACCTGGGGGCTTGAAGCGTGGCACTGTAACAGTTTCAGATTTTTGAATTTGGGGATGCTAGGGCTGGGAATAGGCGGAATAGGGGATCAAAAAACCGGGAAGTCATCGGTGGACGGCTCCGTTCACTGATCGGGGTGAGGCACAAACCCCGACCCTGTTGGCAGTGAGGTTTTAAAGTCAGCGAGAGGGAAAACACAACGTTCGAATTCCAACCTCGAAAAACAAATCACCCGTAAAGCCTCAAACCCCAACACCCAAGGCCGCACCTCCTTTCCAGCCTTCAGCGTGGGCTCCTCTTTCGGATCCTCTTTCGGTTCTGCTTTTGGCTCTGCCATCGGCACCGCCGTGAGCGCATCAGCAGGATCCGCTGCAGGGGGCTCTGTGAGCGCAGTTCCGGGGGATGATGCTCCTCGAGGGACACAGGCGCGCACTCATTTTACATCTACTATCCCGGCGAGTGTACATGCACATCGTCACTGCTGATGGCATTGCTGTTATGGTTGCTCTGCTGATTTATCTTGACCACTCTAAGAGTGCACTCGAATATTGGTCAGGCTTGAAAGCAATCGGAAAAGGGATCCCCCACCCTTGTTTGTGCTGTGCCAGCATTGAGGATTCCTGTTTGGGATGAATGGTGATACGAATCGAAGGGTCGAATGTAAGCCCGCACACCATGCCCTATCTCCCCCCAGACCTCTGTTTACACGTTGAACTCTGCGAACCGTAGCCTGGAATCCAGGCACAATGCCGAATCGAAGTGGAAACTCTCAGGGCATGGAAGTGGGTCTTACGCCAGGCCCTAAAACTCCAAGACTGTTCAGGTTCAAAGGCGTGTGAGGCTGAGGCTGCCCAGTGAATGGAGCGCAAAGGCTTGTGCAAACAGAATTTAGGCCTGGGCCTTGTTGCGGAAAGAGGTTGGCGGGGCAGTTTGCCACCTTGCAATGCCTGGTCTTGTGTCGCAGAGACTCCAATATACTTTCACTCAGGTGATGTATTCGCTAAATCTTGAGATGCTGTGGTAAGAACGACAATTAAGCAAGCGACTATTGCGACGATTGATTAAAGGAGTACTGCAGTGCATGGGTACCCTCGGAAGAAGCCCAAACCTAGCCCTCGGATCCTCCTGGCGAGCCCGTGGGCGAGGAAGAGTCGCTGGGCGATCCGAAGGCTGGCACACGACGCCCCTCCTCCATTGGTTCATGCTTCTTTGGTCAAGGCTTGGGCTTTCTTGAGTTTAGGAGTTTCGGGCAGTCTACAGCTTGGGGAGGTAGTTTCGAGCAGTTTAGGGCTCATAGTCATAGAGTTGGCTTGTGTTGCGTGGCAAAGTCTTGGGGTCGTAGCTACTTAAAGACTGGCAGTTTAGGCTCCAAGGCTTTCGGGCGCAGGGGGATGCTGCGGGAAACTGCTAGCGCATGAACGGCTCCGACCATGACACTGATGTTAAAGATGGTGATGAAGTGGAGGGTTAGTTTATTTGTCCTTGAAGGTTAGTTCAATGGTATCGAGGAGGTGGTGGTTGTGGGTGGTGGTGGCGGCGGCGGTGGATGCAAACACTTGTGATTGCCCGGATGAAAAATGATTATTTTGGTGGTGTGCACGCTCACTGCATCGAACTCTATAATCTATAAGTTCAACGTAGAAATGTGTCTACTCGCATTTGATACGAAGCAGCTGTACACTTGCGCCTCGTGTGAAAGTCGAGGTACGAACCAGCAAACCAAAGGCGCTAACCCGACGCCGCAAAGTTATGCCGTGCGAAACATGGCAAACCCAACAACCACCAAACACAGCCCAAACCGGACCTCATGTCAATGTGAAAAGCCAGGCCGGCAGAATCGCCTGAGTCTTGAGGATCTACGGCCTGCAAATAGATGTTACTCCTGCCTGAGGCAGTGCCTGCAGCCTTAGAACCCTGAACCATGGGACCCTACATAGCCTGATAGAAAATACCTCGCAAAGGGAGGCAAGCACACAGAAATGTGTCCTGCGAAGCCCGCCCTCGGCGTCCGCGGGGCTTTTGATGTCTCTGGCTCTTGGAATGAACTTTAATTTCGCAGGGGTGTGACTATATTTCTTCTTCCTCAGCTTGACTCGAGTATACAAGTGTCGTTCGCGGTTTAGGTGCATGTGTGCTTACAAGGCAGCTTCCATTCAGCAGCGACCGCAGGACTGGCGCTGCAAGGAAAAGCTTGTGGCAGGCCTCTGGGAATCATTCTCAGCTTTTGTCGCAGTAGCGAACCTAGACTAGGTTCTTGCATCATATATAAACAAGATACTTGTGGGTCCTAAGCAAAATGCTTTTCTCAAGCTCAGCCGATTGCAAAGCTCGGGACCACTTCTTACTGTGCGCATGGACCTCTGCACAAAGAATCTGCTCAGGGTTTTTTGTAGATTTTGTTAAAGGCCGCTTTGGGAGAAAACCCTAACCCGAAGCCTGCAAAGGCTGCCGTGAGCTCGGGTCCTCGATTCATTTGGTGCGTACCGTGCCGTTGTCAGTGGCTCCGACACAGAGTGAACCAGGATACTGTAGGGCCTGTAGGGGATAAAGCTGAGGGGCTTTCGGGTTTAGGATTCAGGAAAGTTCACCTTACAGAGCTGCGGCGCCGGAACTGCAAAAGCGCAGAAACCCTCCACTCCACTACCGAGGAAGAGGCCCTTGGAGGCCACAGCTGGCGGGGCCTAGGCTTTCTTCGTTTCGGTTAGGGACCGGTTAGGGATCCGAACGGCAAGGCTTGTGACCAGCTCGGGGGTTGTAGAAGGTAGGCCGAAGGCTCGACTCCACGCCAAGAGCTTTGTAGAGAGAGAGAGAGAGAGAGCGAGATGCAGCAAAGAGCATAGGAACCAGGAGAGCTAGACTGGCAGAGAAAGGAAGAAGTAGGTAAGGGAGGAGGAATGCTTAGTACCGTGACATTAGTCATAACAAGGTTTCGGAACCACACGGAACCACAAGCAGCTACGCCAGTAATCGCTAGTACCGTTGGAAAACAAGAGCAGATTTGGGAATCGCTTCCACTCCACTTCGAAAGAGCAACCCTCAGGCGAGACCGGCACCTCAAAAGGTCCAAATCGAATCAACGAAGCCACCGATCCACCGTGGCTCCGGGAAACCGTGCTCTGCCCGGAGAGCTGCGAGTCCGGCTCAGACCAGCCAGCCTTTGACTCGTTCTGGGTTCAGGGTTTGGGAGTCTGGCCTGAGGTGCTTGGAGCCTAGATACAAAGGAAGCTGGGTTTAGCGTTCAGGTCTCCTTGGGAGTTTGGGTCCGACGGCTTCAGTGCTTCAGACTTTCAGATCTCTGTGGGCCGAAGCTTAGCTAATATAGAGGCAAGGAACTTAAGGCTTTAAAAGGCAATATCATCACTTGCTCCGGCATCTCCGGCCGCGTAATTAAGTCTCTGTGTTTTGGGGCCTCACTGGACAATTTGGGCTTGGACACTGCGGCCGGCAAGCAGACTCTCCGCAACTGTCACATTTTTCCGTAAACACGATTTCCTGTTCGCACAAGTGCAATAAGCTCCGGGTCTCGAAAGCATTGCAAATCCTGCGAGCCTTTGCTAGCCGGCTGGTCTGGCATTCAGGGTTTGCATTTTTTAAAGGGGCTGGTCTTTAAGTAATTGCCCCACCTCTCAGCACAGGCACGAGTACCAAGGTACCATAACTGGCACCTGCGTACAGCAATAAAGACACTGAAATGGGTAGAGAAACGAGGCGGTTCCGAGGCTTTCAAGTCCTTTTCACTATAGTCGTGTTCGGTTCAGCTTTTCGCGCCTGAACTCCAACAAGTTATGCATGTTATCTTCCTGCCGTTGCTTGTGAGATCAGGTCCGAAAAGAAGACAGACGCGAAACTACAGAAAGCTCCCGAATGGCTCGCAAGTCAACGGTTACAGAAGTCGTTCTTGAATCATCTAGAATCCACTCCTTCCCTCTCCTGCGCCTCCCCTCCCTTTCTTCCTCTCAGTCGCACCCCTCTCAACATCATTTCTACATTGAGTAGGTTTGTGAAGTGCTTTTCCGTACCTTGACAGCACATATGTAACGTAAGTGTTCAAAAGGGTTCTGATTACCCTAACTTGGCGTATACGCAAAGGACCCCGACACCAACTTCCAACCCGCTGCCTTGCAGAGGGAACTAAGGGTGGCGGAGACCCAGGCGACCGTGGGCGCCGGGATTCCTGGCAAAGTCCCTGTGATTTTTGTTGTCACATCCTGCTCATATCTGGTAGATTCGGGCCTCGAGATAAACATACCAAAGCGCTGTAACAGGTTTTCCGACTGGTACGTACAGCTGACATACATTGCGTTGCAGTTGTCCCTAGGACTTGCCTCCTGGGAATTTCTACAAGGGTTTAGGGGGCTTAGGGCTCAGACCCCAGAGTCCATCTCAGACCCAAGCAGCAAGGCCCCAAAATGTCTGAATCCCTCACAAACGCCAGGCTTCGGCTAGCAGCTCTCAGGCTTAACCCTAAAAACGACATTGAATCGTAAGGCGTTCAAAAACCAAACCCCTAATTATGCAACACAGGATACGTCAGGCTGTTTCAAACAACAAATAACCCGACCCCGTCAAAGCCCAAAACCTGACGCCCCACCTCTGACCGAGGGCTGCCCAATGGGCTTCGAGGCACACTGCGCATGGTGGCGCGTGCGGATGGGGTGGGGCCTGGCGGTGTGCTTCTTAACTAACATGAGGGCCGACAGAATTGAAGTCTGGCTTGCGGGTACATTGTAGTTTGGTCGGTGGGGCTATAGCAATATGTCTAGTTTCATAGAAATCTGAATGGTCCACTGCAACGGCGGGTGTCGATGCTGGGCCTGGTAGCAAAGAACGTACGGGAAGCCGTCTCCATTCCGCAGAACTTCCAGCAGTATGTTACAGCTGGTCGCTGTCTGGGTTGCCGTGTTTTTCATCTCTGACATGATGGAATGACCCCAAGTTTGCAAGCAAACAATGGCTAAAATCGAATTTTGAAAAGAGAAGCACTCGGTCAGTGGGCTGATGAAGCGCAATCTTCCCACGAAAGAAACACCTCGGAGAGTATCACAAAGACATACCCGCACATTGCGTGCACATATGAAGCGTCTAAGTACATGAACACAAGCGCGAAGAAACACGTTTATCTATCGCTCTCTCTGCTGTGGATGTAAGCGGTTGGGACCAGGGGCTTCGTGCATAGGGCAGTGGAGGGCTAAGGACTCGAGGGTGACATGGCTCGGATTCGTTCGGGAACACTACTAAGGAACCTCAAGGGGCACCTGCGAAGATGGAGCCAAAGCCTAAACCCTATAGGCCTAGCTCCTAACTTTAAACCCCAAACCCTGAACCTCGAGCCCTAACCGGCACCTTGCTGCAAGTTCAAGGCATCTCCTGCACTCAAGCCAGCTACGGCTAAGTTTCTTGGCTCGGGGTTTCGGGATTCAAAGTTTGACGGGTGTCGGGTTTTGGGATAACCTTTTTGGGTGTTGGAATGTCGGTTTCGGGGTTTATGTGCTGATTACATCGGACGCTGAATACGCTGAAACCTCCCGATCTTCGAATAGACCGTGAGCAAGGAGCTTTTGTCAGTCTGGAGCTCAAAAGTGCGTCCGAACCCAGGGTGGGCAGGGCTGGTTGGTGGGTCTCGTGTTTGCTGAGGCACTTACTCGCCCGGTCATGGGCTTCAGCCATTAAGTGTAAAGGGTTATTGAACGTGTGGCTCATGGCTTCGGCCAGAGCTTCAGGCTTCAAACAAGGGGACAGGGGCCTGGGCTTTAGTTGCAGGTTGGATTCACTTCATGCTTTGCGTTTCTCTAGGCTCTCTGATTTTAGAGTTCTTATCTTTGCTTCGTGCTTCGAGGACCGCTGCTAATTGCCTGGCTCCCGGAAGCCATCTCATTCTGACAACAGATAACCAAACCATGGCCTGAACTCTGCGGCGCTCTTTGCAACGTCTTCCCTATCTCAGCTCTGAAGCATGCATCACATGCATCCACTGGGTGTCGCACTGGCCAACTCCTGGATGACCTTCCGTCGAGCGTCACAGGGCATCGCCCAACATGCGGAACATTCAACACGATGTCAGTCAGAGAGGAATTGGCTCGGCATGCTCTTCGGACAACTTCGCATGCTCCCAACCTGAAACCCAGAAAAACTCGAAGGCTTCTCTTTCAAGTACCCGAAAACGCCCAGACACCCTTGCAAACGAGATCCCCACGATTGGAGGCCCCCTAAATTCCGGCCTCTGGCGAGAGCAGAGCCTCGGCCGAAGCGGGGCTTCCGTCTCCAAACGGGAGCTTTGTGAAGGAGTTTCTTTTCAAAAGGCTCGTCGCAGGTTAGAATAGTATCGAGGTGTACATTGAAACCATATACCAGCTTGTGTTACTAGTAACTAGTAATCATAGGGTGTGAGGCTTCACTTGGTTTCGGTGCTCAGGCTTGAACACTACAGGTGCGAGACTCGTACCGAAGTTCGGAGCAGCCCCGAACGCGCTAGCAAGCATACAGCATACACTTCGAAGACATTCCTCATCAAGACACTTGGAAGCCCAATCTTGAAGGATCCAAGCATGTACCGTGAAGCTCACATCCCGAAACCTCCAACCGCAATTAAACCAAGAAAACTCTCCCCTCAACCCCAAACCCCAAAGACCAAAACCAACTCGAGGGCCAAACTGCGACATTCAGGGGGTCCATGGGGCCTCCAGCCTGTGCGGTTGAGGGTTTTGGTCGGGATCTCAGAGTAGCATCCTGAATTTGTTGAAATCCGCTCTTGCCGGCAGAGGCCGAAAAGTTGTTGTAGCGACAATATGGCAGCAATGGTCAGATTTAGTTTAGTGCTCAAGGTTTACATAGAGTTTCAGGTTTCAAAGGGCCTGAGATTCAGAGTTCTGAAAGGCTTTGTATCGAGGGTGGGTTGTGGGTTCTAGGATTGAGAGATCTTCAATTGTCGGGTTCGGGGCTCTGGTGATTCTACCGGGGTTTCGAGGCGAAGAGGGCTTCTGGCTGCTGAATTGCTCAGCCGTTGGGGTGTAGCCGTGGCTAAGGGCCTGACAGTTTTCCTGGTTCAGAATCATGCCGCCGTCATTCTGTTTCTGCAGGAACACGATACCTGACCTTTAGAACCTATGCCTCTGCTTCATAAGATAGGGAAGCTACTGATAAATCGTGAAGCAATCCGTCCAAGACCCAGAGCTGGTTCAAGGATTGTTCGGGTGTGTTGGGACCCTTGCGGACAGAGAACTCGGGATTGAGCAGCGTAGAGAGCCTACAGGATTGAAGTTGTTGCCGATGCACACCCGGTAGTGTGTAGAGGCTGGATAAACAGGAAACTAGGGCTCGCCGTCCCCAAGGCTGACAAGGTTTGGAGCGAAACTTGGGAACTTGAAACGATCTCTCTCTCTGCCGATCACCGAACTGGAACAGCCGTGCCTTCTGGGCTGAGGGAGGGCGCTTGACAGCTGTGCGTGAGGATGAGCGACAAATAGCCCAAGTGCTTACCCTCAAAGCTGGACCGCATCGGTCTTGTAGACTCGCCTCCGAAAACCAGAGCGAAGATTAGCCCCACACCTGAAAACCTTACAAACCCTCAAGCTTGTCTCACACCGAAACCCCTTCTGGAAGCTTGCCGCTTAGGTCTTGGCTTCGGGGGCTCTTGTCATGCTTCAGAGCTGGAGCCATCAGCCAGACACAGCGTGAAACCGAACCTCAGATATACGTACATGAAGTATACGTGCATCTGCATTAGAGGAGATGAGACCGAACCTACATGTGCACGTGTGCTTGCATGTAGTTCTAGTATGCACGCCTCAGCTGGTAGCGCTGTACTTATCTATCCAGACAGCATGCATCTGTACGTAAACGCAGAGAGGGAGAGAGAGGCAGGCAATGGCAGGCAGACAGACAGCCGGCCGGCCAGACTGACTGACAAACAAACAGACACAGAGACAGACAGAGAGAGGATTTCAAGCGAGAAGAGCGCAACAGTATGGCGTAGACGGCTTCAGTGATGCACAAAGTTGCGCAAAAGCATAACATCTCGCATCTGCAGCTTCACACTGCAACACTTGCCCAACTACAGTGGCACACAGAACAAATGCGGGGCGATCTGATACTCGGCATGTTGTAAATGTACATGCGAGGCCGTAAAACCAAAACCGACCAATAACAACTGCAGACTTACTGCCGGCGCTCTGTCAGAGCAGGCCCGAATACCCCTGGAAAAACCTGAACAACTCTGGCTCCCACATCACTTCCCCGATGCTAGGACCCCGCCGTTTTCTTCATGCCCTGGCCCAGCGCACTCCGGGTCGGGCAAGAAGCAGCATGATTCCGCCGCTGGCAGCAGCTTAGAAACAACGATGGCCTTTCTTGCACTGCTGGCAGTCCAGAGCACACCCTGCAGTGGCGCAGACTCTGCCTCTGTTTGGGTCGTATCTACGATCGATTTACCAGCGCAGCGTGGCAATAGCACGAACACCACAGACTACAAACAATTGATGGTCATAGTCGTACGTAGCAATAAAGTAATTTCAAAAGTTCTTCTAATACGGCTAACTAACACACGCCATTTAACACGACCACTCTCTCTCCGGAGTAGTTGTGGACGATGAAGGATTCTAGTTCTAGCTGTTCTTTGGCATCCGAGAGAGTCCCAAGTCCAAAGCTGGCAAACTCAATCTCGAACAAGCACACGCTACGGAAGGCGAAGTGTTGTCTAGACCAGCTCAACTCAGTTTGCTTCAGCTGCGAAAAGACGACGAAACGAAAATATCCATCACACCTTGTCTAGCCCACCTCACGCAAGCACCAAGCCAAGCTACCCAAAGCTTTGTCACTTTAAGGGCTTGTAGGCAATGGGACAACCCAGGTAAGGCGATCACAAGCAGATGCCCGCCTGAGGCGCCACTGCGGCGAGAGGAACGTTGAGGCTGCTGAGGTCATTTCTCTTGGTTCCGACTCGTCCGCCCGAGCCCTTCTGTCCTTCCTGCGATCGACTAGTCGCCGCAGCGCACGACAGCTTTTAGTGCAAAGACTTTGCTTCTGATTCTGCTGCTCTCATTGCGAAATATGTACAACCACCATCGCGACAGCCACCGCGCGGAGGCGGTGGTGGCAGCCACCGCTGTCAGGCTTCTCGGGAGGATTCGTGATTACTGACGCAGCCCTGTCAGCATGGGCAGAAAACTTCATTGGAGGTACCGAGTTGGCAAGGCTTTTTGTATGAGAAAGATCCGCCAAAAGCAGCTTCCGTTGAAAACGCCTGAGTTGGTTGAATTGCGATGGCCGTTAGTTGACAGGAAGTTCTGGGGGGTAATGGCAAAGATGGGGATTCCGGGTCTAGGAAACTTCTGGGCAGTGGGTCTCGTAAGTTTGTGCAAGATCCTTCTTGCCGCAGATTCGGAGGCCCAGAAGTTTTAAGTGCGGAAAACGCTGAATCACCTCAGAGCTCAAGGAATCAACCGCCTGGGGGCAAGCACCGTCCGCTTCGCGACTGTAGGCTCATTATCCGGAGGTTTAGGGCTTATAGGTTTTGGAAGTGTTTTTTAGGCTTAATTTGCCAAGTTCCCTTTCCGAAGGCTTCCGAAATCATGAGAAACACCTGGAATCCGAAAATCTCGAACCTCTAACACAGGCTTTCACCTCAAAACGCCGAAGCCCTCTCCCGGAACCCTAGACACCCTAAACCACCTTGTCGAAGTTGACGAAATCTCGTTCTTTCTCACTCTCTCTGTCTTGCTGGCTTGCTTGCTAGGGGTATGGGGCATAACCCCCCGAAGGCCTACCCTACTCGGTCCGCAAGCGGCAGTGTCCAAGCTTGGCCGCTTCCGTGAGGTTTGCGCGGGCTTTCCCCGAATGAGCCCGTGCATCTCCCAGAAACACCCCTGCTAAACCCTGACCGCTAAGAAACACCAAGTCAAGCGCCTCTCTCTCGCTCTAACAAGCCTCGTGACTTCTTGCTTGTTGCCCGCGGGTCCGTAATGGTTCACGGCTTTGGGCGGTGGACGTCCGACGGGAGGCAGTCCGACATATTAATCCAAGCTAGCCGGTGCTCGCAGAGGCATGAGGAACTTAAACATTGGAACGGCGCAGAGCACCCTTTCCAGGGAAGCTGAAGGCACCCATGCACATGATGGCAAGGTTGGTAATTCGCAAAGCGTGGGCAAGAACAAGAGCAAGTCGAAGAGTAAACGAGACAGTGCTTCTTTCGGGCGTCCTGCGCAAGCCCCGTCAATATGCATGAGGGATGGTGAAGCGGTCTCAAAGCTTTTAGGTCTTGCAGTTTGGGGCGGCGCACTTCTGTTTCAGGTCTATAGCAAGGGGTTTCGGGTGCCAGGTCTCTTCTTCTCCTAGGCTGCACTGTCTATGAAACCCTCGCGGCTCTGGGATCAAGAGGAAGGAAGTTTAGTCAACAAAGACTTCGATCAGTACCACGCTGCGACTCTTTGCTTACGGCCTGCGAGGCCTTCTTTCCTTCTCAGACACTGGTACATTGATTCCATTGATGAGTTAATGATTTATCAGCCCACCATCCCATGCCATACCTACCAGTCCCCTATACCACGCCAGCTTCTGCTTGGCGGAGAAGCTACCGGCTGTACAGGTGTCCGACAATATTTTCGTTCCTCGGACTCCTTCCCACGACAGGAGTGTCCGCATGAAAACCTGTGCTGCGGCCCTGTTGCGGGCCTCCGACCTCAGGCCATTGGGACGAAGGCGGGCTGGTAGTTACCATGACCCAAAACTATATGTCTGCTATATCGAGGTTCACGGACAGCTTGGGAAACATCATGGCTGACAACAGTGGGTAACTCCCACTTAGATCTCGCTGGTGCACAAAGCACCGTCAATTCGACCGTAGGACCGTAAAGACCATTTGCGACGATGGGCCAACCAACCCCAGGCGGCAGAAGCTTAGCGTGGACGCCCTGCAATTACTAGGGCATCTAAAATATTTTCACACGGTGATAACAAAGCTTCAAGATACCCTGAAAAGCTGAATTCAAACAATCTTCTTCGGTGGGTAGTGGCAATACATGGCCATACCGTCCATCCCGACAGTTGGTCTGACTGCTCTGGCTGGGACTAGCTTGTGGATACCCCTGTGACCGTGGCAGCTGGGACCCTCAGCAAGAATGGAACTGCGACTGTCCACAGGGAACTGTCTAAACCACGACCCCAAAGCCAGTTTTGGGTTTGGGCTCTTTTGGTTTCGCGACAGTTTCGTAACATTGCGCAGGGATGATTCACATCCAAGCCGAGCGCCAGGCCAAGATCAAAATCAGGAAGATTTTTGAGAGAGGGCCTTCTTCAACAACGCGATGAAGCGGATGTTCTGCAGCTTTTCTCCCCGAAGGACCTCGCGGCTGCTTCTCGAAAATTTTGGAGCCCAAAAGGCTCCGCTCTAGACGCCCGGATGCGTGCTGAAGTCCGTCAACCTAGCATGCCAGATTTCTGATTTTTGACAAACCGCCGACCTCATAGAATGCAAAGTGCTGTGACAAGTTTCAAATAATTGTCGTACTTAACTCGCAGGATTGTGGTCGGCTTTGACTGCAAGTGGCATCAACACAACTGATGCTGATGCATGTTATCGGCGAAAACTGTGTATTGAAACAATTACATGATGAGTTGATCAGACCCCAACCTTCCTTGACAACGTATCAGGGAAGTGCCGATGCGTGTGGAAACATGCATCGCACCACCCCGACACAATCTGCCTGTATTAAAAACTATTTTGTCTTGGGACGTTCCGAGAGCTGTCGGACATGGTGGGATGTGGAGAAGGCAAACCGATGGGCCCTTCCCTGACCGCCGCCATCCAAAGAGTCCTGCCATAAGGCAAAGGCAAGTCGCCAGAGCGCCAGAAAAGAAGAATTTGGTAAAATGTCAAAAACTCCAGAAGATTAGACGTCCCTTCTTTGGGTCTGCCCTTTTGGCGCGGCCGGGCTGCAGCTAATCGCTCCTTCCAGTGCGATTCCTCGGTGCGGCACGAGTCCGACAACCCATCACGACCACACCCAACGCCCAGAGTTCTAGGCGCCTGCTGAAAAAGCCCGAAGCCAAAAACTCTAACAGGCTGGAAGCTTCATCCTTCGAAGCCTCCTGTCACATCAATAGATAAACGACGAGGCTCCTTCACTCGAAGAGACCTACTTCCGGACAGCAATATAGACGAAAGCTTGGTAAGACCAATATCGCGAATACAAACATGGTAGCACAACAACACCACAACGACTGTCATAAGGCTCAAGAGAAAAATCGCACCTAATGGTTCACATGAGTGTTCTCTCGTCCCTGCACCGCTAAACCGGTCAGGGCTAACTTCTGGGATGCAAAGAGCTCTGTTGCACACATTGTGCACTTAGCTGTGCTAGGTCTAGGGTATCGGTTGAAGGTTTCCGGCTTCTCGTTTTCAAAACACTGAATGAAGCCCTAACTAAAACCTTCTAGCCCTCGACAGCCCTGCCATCGCTGTTTGGCGCATCCTGTGCTCCCGCCTAGCCCGACTACCGCCATACAAACACCGTAACAATCTATCAAGGCGTGGATCGAAACCTACATGCACACCCACTAGCAGTAATCCTATCGACGATCACAAGAAAGAGCCTACAGACAAAACAATTTAAACCCTTCTAAACCGTTAGACCCAAACAGCCACGCACCTTTGAGCAGGGACTGGAAACCCTTAAACCCCAAAGAGATAACCAATCTAAACCCTCAAAAGCCCGAAGGTCCTAGTAGCTTTTCCCGAAACCGAGGCACATGGTGGATGTTCGCAATCAGCTGCTCCCGAAGCCTCTTGGTTTGAAAAGCAAAACACAGTTAAAGTTCTCAGAGAGGCAAATACCAGAGTCCCTTGTCATTATGCTCTGCAACTGAGGGGTACCCGACTCTCCGTGGGGATCTTGTTTGTGAATGGTTCCGGGATGTTCCGGGCTTTGGGCCAGCCCAGGTTTCGGGCATGGGGAAGGCATTGGAAATGATGCTTCGATTGTCGCCTTTTCTCCGCTGATGGTAAAAGGCTAGTCATGGAGTTTTGCAAGTGATGTGATTGCTTCTCAGCGAGGTTCAGAAGTTTTCGAGTTTTGGAAGAAGTTCGATTCAAAGGTCGCAGTTGTCTTCTGCCTCGGCTTTTCAGCCTTCTCGAGTTGGTACTCCTTCAAACACAGGGCATCGTCACATCCAGCCCGCGAGCGAAGAAACTGTCAAGTCGACGGAGCTAAGGTCAACAACGGCGGTGATTGCTCACCTGCTGATGCCGCTGTCAAACAAGTTTGCACACTTCCGGGCAAGCATATGCATTCTCTCTCGTGAACGATAGAGCTGGGAGCACTTGACATCCTGCCGAGCTACTGCAGAGAAGCCCCACAACACGCACAGGCGACAAATTCACACAAGGTTGGAATGCGTCCACAGTCGCAATCAAGAGGACTTGCAAACTACAGGACACCGATATCAGTGGATCAGTTTCAATTTCAATGCTCGTCTTGGTAACGAACATACTCAAAAGAGAGGCTGAGCTCGAATGCATTTGTCGGTCCCTCTTACTCCGGGCTGTGACAAGGATTGCAGGCCCGCAACTTGCCAGTCTCCGTGGTGAACTCAAACGGCATTTCCCGAAGCTTTCCGATGATGTCCGCCGCCTACAGGAAAGGATCTCGAAGTGGTTGAGGTTCGGGGTCAGTTCTTGATAATTCTTGACGTTTCGGCTTCGGTTTCAAGCCTGTCGGGATGTCTTTATAAAAGGCTCGCTGGGTTGAAATCACCCGTGACCTTCCAACCTCCCTTCACATGAACCCACATGTCTCTGGGCGTGCTTTCGGCGTTCGTTTGCATTGGAGGTTTGGGCTCAAAGCTGGCTGCCGCCGTAGCAATCGGGCACAAGCTGGACTCCGGCTATCCCGAATCTTTAATCCCGGGATCCACGCCTACATCCTGCACCCCAGGCCCTAAACTTTATAGGATGCCTCGAACCACGTCAACGCTTGCTGTCGTGGGGTTTACGGTTCATTCTCTCTTTCTCTCGCCAAGGCTATGGTGAAGGGGTTTGACCCCTAGACAATTGCGCGCGTCAGAAAGTTGCGTGCAGACCGCGGCAGCAAAAGGCCCAAAAAGGACATAAGCACCACTAAGTTAGAAAGTCACGAGGGCTCTGCTGCCTCTGATCGCGGGGGTCTTCCCCTGATCTCTGTGGGTAGTTCTCTAAATTAGGGTCCCTTTTAGGGTCCTTTTTTATAAGGGTGTCGTACTATATTTTGGACCAACAAGGGACCCTAATTTAGAGAACTGCCCCTGCTGGTGAAGCGAACTGTCGGATGTTGCTACGGCTCTCAAGCGGCACTCGACTGAATTGCATGTGAGGACACAGGGCTAAACTAGAAACAAAACCCGGGGAAACTGGCGTCGCGGCGGATTCAGTCAGGCCGTCGAGGGAACCGTTCACAAAGGGTGGGGTGCTCTTCGCGATTATGCTGGGCAGCAACACGGGAAGCAAACGGCGAACGGTACTTAAAACAAAACAAAGACATGCAGGTTATAGTACGCCACAGCGTCAGTCGCGGTTTGAACACGTTTCTTTGACGGAAGACCGCAGCAAGTAGGACCCTAATGAAAGCGATCCCTGAAAGCAACCAGAAAAGGCAAAGCCACGAACTTTAGTAAGCCTCGAGCTCGGTCCCTTGCTTATCGGTTCTCAGGTGAAAGTTATGATGGAACTAACTTGAGCAAGAAAGAGGCCTAGGCAGAGAAGAAAAGTCTAGGAAATGGCGGGCTCCTCAGGCCAAGGGCATAACAGTATGGCAAAGTCGAGTTCAACATTCATCGTGGCCTAGGGCCTTCCCCCTACATATACGGATGCACTACAAACATAAACAAGAAGCCAGGATGAGTACATCGGCAACGGTCAGCGAACAACCTCATTGATAATCATGTCATTTGGCGGGGCATCTTATCGAAATGGGGTGAATCTTGATCTGGGTGTTTAGTTTGCGCGTTCGCAGCTTAGGGGGTGTAATAACGACCACCAGCACAAGCTCACGGCCTTGTGCGCGTTGCTACGCTCACGCAAGAACCTTCCGCTCCGCAGCTCCAATATTTGCTGGGTCTTCAAGATTTTAAAAGGGATAGAATTCCCCTGCCCACTGCCTTGGTGTTGTGGAGGATCAGGTAAGTGAGGTAGAGGATCACCGCGTACTCCATGGTCTCCCGGAGGAACTGGCCAACTTCTCCAAATTGCGGCCGGAACTACCAGTAGGCCTTTCGCTCATCCGTCGCCTGTTGCCTGAGGGACTCCCCCCTGTCTCATCCAGTGGCTGGGCAAAATTTCTCCGGATCTACTGTAACACGGAGTCGAAGTATGAAGTTGATCTTCGCACTGCATCCAGTTCTGCTTCAAATGCTTGTGTTGTGAGGGCCACCGCTCCCTCAAAGGCAGCTAAGTGAGGGGAGTCGGTGGCATCGAGAGCGCTGCGAAGCCCGCCTGTCTTTCTTGGGCTCCAGGTGCACTTGGGTCTTTCCCCCAACTCTTCAAAAGATCCTTGCCTTGTTTGATGATACTGTCGGCACGGGACAGTTCTCGTAGTAGGTGTCGTTAAGGAAAAGTGGTCATGGTTCTGGACGAGGTTGGCCAGCGTAGCATCAGCTTCGACCAGTGGGTTCTGCATGAAGCATCCCTCAAGGAGCCGGGAGGAGACAGGTGAAATCCCTAGCAACGGCTGAAAGGCTGAAAGGCCTGTTTTTCAAAGCCTTACGCCATTCAGTTTCCCAACGTTCAGGCCGTTCAGGCATCAGTAGAACGGGTGACCGGGTCCCGTTTCCAGGCTCGGAAGCAAAGAAGTCGTCCAGGTCGATCTGCGCAGTCTCGGTCTGGAACTCTTGCAGGGTCGGCATTTTCAATGCCTCCGCAAAGGCTATGTGCTTCCACACGTTGCCGCGCCCATGTCAAAGGCTGCCCCGAGGGTCATCGCTTGGTCCGGGGTCCAGATCGCCGTCTCTGCGTCCCCTTTGGAGCAGCTTGATCTCGTTCTGAATCCTGGGCAAGATGTCCTGTTCCTCCTGCTGGTGTAGGGGGTACTGGTTGAAGACCTCATCCGCAACTTTCAGGATCTCATCGAGCTCCAATGCCAGCTTGGTCGCCTGGATCGTTTCGCATAGCTGGTTATAGCCTTCCTTGCCAAGTCTTGCCAAAAGGCTTCACCGGAAGGGGGGCGACATGCTTGTTCCCTGTCTGGTTCTGCCGGCGTGTACTGGTCTGGTCCACATCCGCCTTTGGCCTGACTTTGCTTCTTATGCCCGGCGCCACTTCTCGGGCTCGTTTGCCTTCTGCATGGCGGGCTCGGACACAGGCTGCCGACGACCGTAGGTGGACCCCGACTCTCCCCTCCGCCCAACACTCTGTATTGCAAGCATGGCACCTTGTGCCCTGGGCAGACAGCCGGTAGGTGGCGATGCGTCCATGCTTTTTGAAGTAGTGGACGCTGAGCTTGGCCTTCGAGTCGAAGCCACAGCGACAAGCCCGACAACGCCATGTTTCCTCTCCTTCTCGGGCCGGTAGGTTCTTATTGCGGTCTTTCTGCCATTGCATCGTCGACGACCCTCCTCTCCTGCTCATCCGCACTTTGACGATTCGCTTCAGACACAAGGGCGCCATTTAGAGAATGTGCCACCATTCAGGAAACACTGCTGGGCCAGCACGGGCCACTGGTCTTCACGGCCTTGGATGGCCCAGGCCAGGTCCAAACGCACCGTGTTCATCCACGACGCCTCGTCTTGTAGGGCTGCCTACAACAAGCCAAAAGAAACCAGCAGGCTGAGGCGCTGTCTTCGTGCAAGGCGCTCCAACGGGATGCAGCCTGTCAGCCACAATACCAGCTGTAGCAGTCGATCGTCTGGAAGCTGCCGAGCAAGCAGCCGTCTGGCCAGACGAAAAAGATCGTTGCAAGTTGCAACCGTAATCTCGAAGAGAGCAACTCTTGTAGGGAGCTCCAGGGCCCGGTTGTTCAGCAGGACGGGCTTCGCCGAGTCATATGCCTGAGCCAAGACCACCTGCAATCCCCGGAAAATGCCAGAGGTTTAACTCCTCGGCCTCCAGATTTCGTGGATCCAGTACAGGATGTGGCTGTATATGAAAGCATATATCACATCCGCTAAGGATTCGCCTGGGCGAGAGATCCAGCTCGGGAGTGGCATAGTTGCTTACCGTTCGCATATGCCGTGACAAACCACATGTTCAAGTGCATGTCCTTGATTACGTTGTGGAGCTTATCACTGACTTCGGCTTGCACTAAGATGCCACTCAGTGAAGAAAGGTCTGGTTGCATCCAGTCCGGGCTCCACATTCGGTACAAGGCTCGTAACTGCGTAACTCCAACCAGTCATGCGGGAACTTGAGCTTGGCGGTGGTCCGGTCATAGACCTCAGCGAGAGCACAATTCTCAAGAAGGAGTGTCTCTTCCGCTCTCGGTTGTTGAATCTCCGCCCGGGCGGCGTGGTGGCTGGCTGCTTCCGGAGCTGGTCCACGAAAGGTCGGTGCTCGAGGTCTCACTTTCACTTGCACTATCAGTGCCATCCTCCTCCAAAGCAAAAAGTGACTCACGCACTCGGATCTTGCTGTCTCCTGCTGGTTCGCCTCCTCCGATCATGACGGTCCAGCCATCCAGCTCCGGTATCTGTGGGTCCTCCCAGAAGGCGAACCCACCCCTCCTTTGCCGTGTCTATTTTGGTTAGACCGGCTGCTCGAGACATTTCGACGGCCCTATTCAGCGCATTCTGCCTTCGCCAGCTGTTCCCTCGTGTTCGGGTTCGCGGGCTTGGCCTATTCTGCCCACACTGTAAACCTCTTTTTCTTCGAGCTGCAGCCCCCAAGACACATAGTAGCGCGCATCCCTGTAGGCAGAGCATGGTCAAGCCAATCCCACATGCCGTGCTTGTCATAGCTGGTGCCCAACCAGAAAACATCTCCTCGGCGTGACCGGTCAAGAAGATAAGGACATCGAGACTCCGTTGTCTTTGGCAGCGTAGTGGGTGTGGCGGTACTCCCCTGGGTCCAACATCATTTGGCCCTGCTCCAGGTCCTGGGCAGTATCATCTGTACTCGGAGATATAAAGAGGGGGCTTCCCCAATGATGTTCGTTGCAATCTGCGCCCACAGGAAGGCATACTCAATCCTTCCAGGTAGATCTACATGTGCTCGAGGCCGGGGGAACAGGCCGAAAAAGTCACCAAAGGAAAATACACCCCTGCCGCAAAGTGCTGCTTACAGTATATCCCACATAGTAACCCATGCTACTCGACGTCGACTACCGCCTTGTCGTTCTCCTGCTGGGCAAGGTCCCCGATGCGATCCTCCTCGCCCGTCTCCTCCTCGACGGCCTGCTCTCTCTGCTTCTTTGCGCTTTGCCTCTAAACGACGGGCACAAGCGCTTTCTGTAGTCTTCACCACTGTCGGTTTTCCGTCCACGCACTTGATCGGAGTTCGGCCCGGCGTGGGTCTTGTCCTCAAGCTCTCTCTGCTGCCCCGAGACGCATAATTCCAGCCAAGGAAGGGGAGTTCCTGTACGGATCCTTCGTGATTCCACCATGTCCAGCAGGTGCGTCTCCATCTCCACCACGAGTCTCCTTGGTACTCGCTGCTCGTCCTGGAGCCATGCTGCCTGCAGGCGGGGTGGTGTCCATATCGGTCTGAGTTCTCCTGGGCGGTGTGGCCGGAACTTCGCTTCGTCGATGCTCGTCGATGGCCGCCAGTGGCCTCGTTCTGCCTGATGTCGCCACCACACAGGGCCCCAGCAAGGAGCGAGGAGAGGTCTCCATTCTGTCTCGGGGCAGCTGGGCCAGCTCCTCCATAGCCTCGGTGGTGGAGGAATCCTCGCGGGGGTGTCCCAACAAACTCGGTCCGGCTAAGATGTCCTTCGGCTTGTGGAGGGCTTCCTTGCTGACTCGGCCGTCAGGCGGGAGACTTTGTCGTGATGCTTCTTGCGTTCCTTGATGAACGACTCCTTCGGCGCTTGCTGGAACTCCGTCCACTTCGCATCTGTTTTTGCCTTCGTCTCTTCCACCTTTCTCGCCTTGATCTGTGCCTTGCGGAAGCAGCTGAGGATGTGTTGGACGCCCCTCACATAGTCGCTTCCTTGAGGGGCGCCCTCGTCGATCTTGGCATCCACTGTCATCTGCCAGGTGGGTTCCTCTTGCCCCCACCTCTGTGGTGAAATGAAGCGCCCGCTTGCTGCGAGTCCTAAGCATCCGCAGAACTCGGCTTTTGCCCTTTTCACGAGCCCGGCGTATCCTACGGCGGTGCAAGGAGTGCTTAGCTCTGAGGCGGCTGTGCCAGGTGACCTCGGGGCCGTGGCTCGCTTCTAGGGCGTGTCCTTTGACACCTGGGTCTTCTGGCAATGTCGGTCTTTCCGACTCGACTCGATCCAAAGCCTTCTCCCGCTCTCTCTCTCTCTCTCTATCTCTCTATCTCTCTATCTCTCTATCTATCTATCTATCTATCTATCTATCATCTATCTATCTATCTATCATCTATCTATCATCTATCTATATGTGTATATACATACATACAT
>CAJNJA010008521.1:0-12045 GCA_905231915.1 Symbiodinium necroappetens
TCTATGTTATTTCTAACGAGCAAAACTATCCCAAGCCCAAGTACCTGATTGTTGGGTCCTTCGGACCCTTATGGGCACCTTTCGATCTGAGAGCTTTTGGGTTTATGGGCATTAGGGTTTCGGGTATATAGGATTTAGGGTGAGGCTTAGGATTTACAGGCTTTAGGGTTTAGGCCTGGCAGGATTTAGGAGAAAGGCTTAATTGAGGTTTTTCGGATGGATCAAGAGTTCGGGCTTCACGACAGCTTCGAGGGTCGGGCCAGGTGCAGAAAGACATGCAAAGGCTTGGTTTAGGGTTTGTGGCTTAAGGTTTAGGGTTCAGGGCTTAGGGTTGAGGGCTGTAGGGTTTAGGGCTTAGGGTTGCTAAACAAAATCGGCTGCTTCCCCTGCGCCTAAAATTAGCAGTCCCGGTAGGAATGGTTTAGGGTTTAGGGTTCAGGGGTTTAGGGTTGGAGAAAGTGGTCGTAGGTGTGGTAAGAGCCGGGGAGGAGGAGGCGTAGAGGAGGAGGCCGAGGAGGAAGACAGGGATAAGTAGGAGTAGTAGTACTCTAGGTAGGCCTTTGGGATACTTTAAACTTTCTCCTATTGGGCATAAGGGCATCCTCTTTACGAAAATTGTTCAGAGGCTTTGTTTATTAAAGGACCATAGCAGTGGTCTCGGAATCACTCCCAAGACCGCAAGACCCAAATTAAACCCTAAGCCCAGGCGCCTGCCATGCGACTTCCAGTGTAGAGATGGTGAAAGCGCCTTGGAACGAAGATCTTCAGAACTTCGCCTTCCCCCAGACCTTGAAATATCCCCTAAAACCCTCGAAGAAGGTATACATACCTTACATCATATTCGGGATCCTACTACAATTTGCCGTAAATTTCTTAATTAAAGGCTTCGGCTTAGGCGACGGGAATCGACTTTTATTGCTTTTGAAGCTAAGTAATGCCCCCAGTTTACCTCTCCGCAGGTGGTGGCCTTTTGGTGGAATTAGGTTTAGGACCAACTTAGGCCATCTACCGACCGTTGCTGTCGTCCTAGACGAGAAGTACCTAAAACCCCCAACCCCTGCAAGGTGGGGTATTAATTACATTCCCTGAGGGTCCATGTACCCATATAGTATATACTTTGCCCTTAAAGTAGTCCCTATTTGGGTACTTTGGGCCCAAAGTATAAACTATATGGGCACATGGACCCTTAAGAATTCTTGTAGGAGCCTCAGCGGGTCGACTAAGCCCGTGGACGCTCCAGTGTCGGTTTATGGGGGATTTCGAAGGGGGGATGTATGCATATTTCCCAAATTTCTCTGTCATGTCCTAAACTAACTCACGAAACCCCTGGCCCTAGCCTAAACCCCAAGCCTAAATCACCATGTCATTGTGCAACATATGTATGCTGAATCCTAAAACGATGTGGCCCCAAACCCTGAGTCCTAAGTTCATTCTCCTGACAGCGTTCTGTCCCGAACCCGGCACAGAATACAACCTGGCCACCGCCAGCCTAAACCACCGGCAGTTGGTTCATTCTCATAGCTTAGCACAACATTGTTGCTGTCGTTGTCTCTGAATCCGCAGCAGCTCCAGCTTAATGGCTGCGTAGACAAGGGTTTGGAGCCTAGACCAATAGTTCCAAACCGGAGATTTGAGGACAGCGCTCACCAAGGGAAGGGTGTCCAGGAGTAGCGGCACTAGCTCGTGGATCAGCGAGGGAGCGGCTGCGAGAATCGCCTGGTACAGGGGTGCCCTATGTTTGGATTTACCCATAGGCTCCAAATTAGTTCCTTTTTGTGGTTTATATTTGGGATCCTATAAGGTAATCCCAAAAAGGAACTACTATGGAGCCTATGGGTAAGGTGTAGCTTCTTCATGTTGCTTCGTGTCCTGGCTGCCTGTGCTGGCCCAGGGGGTCTTGCAAGCAGATGCCCAGTGTGTCTCGACTCGAGTGATCCTACTTATAGCCTAAGGGTCCATGTACCCAAATAGTATATACTTTGCCTTACAGTAGTCCCTATTGGGTCCATGTACCCAAATAGTATATACTTTGCCCTTAGAGCAGCCCCTATTTTGGGTACTTTGGGCCCAAAGTATATACTATATGGGCACATGGACCCTTCGGGAGAACTTACCTACAGCTCCTCCCAGTAGGTGTCGACCCAAAACCCGGAGACCTGAGCAGAAATCCGATCCCACCACCCAGGCAAAGGAGTCCGACACTGTCTGCCCTCAGATTATGAAGGCAACATACCACCGAATCTCCCTACGGTTGATGATATAAACCCTGCACTACCATAACTTCCCATAGTTTAGGGTCCTTAAGGTCATGCAGGATTTATATCATCAACTCTATGACGCCATGGAGCATACAAAGCGTCCCCCCAGAAGATGTGGGAAAATAGCAGTAGAACCGAAGCAGTATAATCCTTCTTGAAAGGACACCCAGTGTTGCAAAAGAGTGCCTAAATTTCAGACTATGGGAATCAATACTCTACCCCGCCCCCGTTAGAAGGTACAGCAAAACCATATTCTGTAGAATGCCCATTCCTATAAGAAAAAACGCGACAAACCCAAACCCGGAGAGACTACGAACAACTGCCCAAGAGCCTCACAGTGGGTTGAGGCAGTCGTAAGGTGTAGGGGCGCCCTTGAGCTCTAACCCTAAACACGACACCCTAAACCCTACACCCTGAGCCCTACACCCTAGCCCCCAAACCCTACTAAACCTAAGCCCCACATCCCTAAACCCTAAACCTCTAAACCCTAAACCTCTAAAGCCCACGTCCTCGAAACCCGACACGCCCAACAACTAAAACACCTCAAGCCCTGCAAACCCATCTATACTGTTGATGATACAAATCCTGCCTTGCCTTAAGGACCCTACACTAAGGGAATTGTGGTATATTCCTTATTATGGGCAATGCAGGATTTATATCAGGCAACCGGGGCGGGTTTGCAGGTGCCCCCGTGGGTTCTCAGCCCCTTGCACCGCAAGGCAGGCAGCCATGGGCAGGGTTTGCCTTCAGGGTAGACCTGCAGATGCAATGCTGGGAGGTCCGGGGAGCCCAACGGCACTTAATGACGGAAAGCAACTGGAACTAATGAAGTTTAGGGTTTAGTTTAGGGTTTAGGGCTCCGTGAAGGAGGGCGTGCTGGGCTGCCTCCATTTGCGATTGTTGGAATTTTCAATTTGAGAGGAATCATCCGCTACTCAAAAAGGCCGACAGTAAACCCCGCCATCCCAAAAGCCTTCTCCTGCTCCAAACAGCCAGCCCAGTTCCATTATCGTGAAATCCTCCAGCTGTTCACCCACTCCAACCGTCACAGTAGACCGACTTCGCAGGGCCCTCTTGTTCTACTAGATTTAGATTTTAGGGTTTAGGATCTGGGGTCCAGGGCTTAGGGCCTAGGGTTGTCTAGGGTTCAGAGTAAGTACTTAGCGCATTATTTCAGAAAATCTTGAAGTCAGTTTACCCATACGTTCAACAGATGCCCAATCTGACCTTAGAAGGCTGTAAAGAAGCACAGCCCAGCTACTCTCAGCACCCTAAACTCTGCAACAATTTGTGGAACCGAAAAAGCCGATAACCCCAGGCTCCGAAGTAGTTCCCTTCTTTGTGGTTAATATTTCGAATCCTATAAGGCAATCCTCAAAAGGAACTACTAAGGAGCCTATGGGTTCGGTTTCCGGGCCCATGAGCTCCAGACCTTGCTGGAACCCTTCTAACACCGCTTCTAGACTGCTTCCCAGAGAGCCCAATACCCCTTAACGAAGGAATAAACCTTAGGTTATAAGGGGCTTCATATGATGGTTTAAGCTATATTCCGTAATTAAGGGGGTATTGGGCTCTCTGGGTTACGAAAGAGGCCTTGTCGTGCTTCTTGAGCAGACGTGCGAGCTCGTCATCGTTACGATCGCGGTTCAGGCGCTGCACCCGCTGATCGACCTCGGACGTGCTTCTTGGTTGAGGGTTTGTAGGTTTAGCTGGGGACTGATAGGCACGTTATCAGGAAGTTTGGGTATCTTTAGGTGTGAAGGCCATTGGGTTTAGACTCGGGTTTAGGGTTTATATGGGTTTTGGGCTTAGGGTTTAGACTTCTACTTTTGCCCAACAGCAAACGACTTTCAGTCCTTTACCCCTATCCCCACAGGAACAAGCCCGGGATAAGACTTGTTCCTTGGTTTCATCAACATCCTCTTCATAATACAAGTAACCGCGCTATAAACAAACATGTAAAATCCTGCCTAAAACCCTACACAAAAAACTCATAAACAAATCTAAGCCTCTAAGTATCCTTCTGAAGCCCTTCATAATACCCTACCAAATCCTTTAAGCACCCTTGTACAATCTCCTAAATCCTAAAGCCCTGAGTTTACCCTGCCCAGACCTTCCAGAATCCTAAACCCCGTTTCGAAACCCTCTAAACCCTAAACCCAAGACCTTCCAGAATCCCTTACTTCCGGAATGTACCTGAAATCATATGGGTAGTTCTCTAAACTAGGGTCCCCTTTTGGGTTCCCGATACAGTACGGCACCCTTATAACGAGGACCCTAAAAAGGTACCCATTTGGGGTAGTCATCTAAAATAGGGTCCCTTTTGGTGTCATGTTTATAAGGGTGCCGTACTATTTTGGGTGACCTAAAAAGGGGCCGGAGTTTAGAGAACTACCCATACGAGGGATCCACGCTTTAGGGATCCTACTATAGCTTAAGGCAACTTATCTTCTAAACCCTAAACCCCCTCAACACCCTAAACCCCCTAACCCCAAACCCCCTCACCCCTAAACCCCTAAACCCCTAAACCCTAAACCCCTAAACCCCTAAACCCCTAAACCCTAAACCCCTAAACCCCTAAACCCTAAACCCCTAAACCCTAAACCCTTTAATGGACGGTAAGATCTGCTCTCGGGCGCCCTGGCTCCCATGCGCTTGAGACCCGGCAGGTCGTTCTCTTTCAGGGACTGGCGCAACAAAAACGCTTTAGGGCTTTTTGGGGAGGGTTTAGGGTTCTCTTTCAGGGACTGGCGCAAGGGGCGTTTTTAGGGCGTTTTGGGGTTTAGGGCTCAGGGGGTTTAGGGTTCAGGGTACTGGCGCAGGGGCGTTTTAGTTTAGAGTTTAGGGTTTAGGGGTTCAAGATTTGGGGGTTTAGGGTTTAGGGAGTTTGGGGCTTTTTGGGTTTAAAGGTTTAGGTTTAGGGTTGAGGCGTTTTAGGGTGTTTAGGGCTTATGCGCTTAAGGGTTTAGGGTTCAGGGTATTAGGGCTTTAGGCTTCTGGCTCCGGGCGTTTGGGGCTTTTTGGGGTTTAAACGCTCAGGGTTGAGGGGCTTTAACTTTAAAGGTTTAGGGCTTAGGGCCTTTGGGGGCTTAAGGGTTTAGGGTTCAGGGGTTTAGGGTTTGGGGTTTCAAGGTTTTGGGGGTTAGGGGTTTAGGGTTTAGGCTTCAGGGGATTAAGCGTTTTGGGTTTAGGGTTTCAGGGTTTATAGGGGCTTAGGGGTTCAGGGGTTAGGGGCTTAGGGGTTTAGGGCGTAGAAGTAGGCTGCAGTTCGGTTCAGGGTTTAGGGTTGCAAGTTGAGGGTTGAATAACAGTGCAGTTGGGGGTGTAACAGTGTAGTACCGCAGACTTATACGGAGGGACTACAAAAAGGCGCCAGGCTTCCCAAAGAGCGCAACAGCTCTCAACTAGGGAATATAGCTTACTTAAATCACAATACGAAGCCCCTAGGAATTGCAGGTATATTCGTTAGTTAGGGGGTATTGGGCTCTCTGGCCTTAAACATCGGCGATCTTCCTGTAGCATCTGACACTTACGATTTTTCACAGGGCAGAGTGCGGGGCTCTGAGTCCCAGGGTTTCATACAAGGGCCTTAAGAATCAGAACAGGGGCCGTTCCAATGAACAAGCTTCCTCAATCTCATCTCGGCATTGAGCATCGGACATGGAAGCCATGCATCTGAGGTACTGCCACCCAAGCCACAGGCTTTGGTCTTCCAGCCGCTGTGTGTGCTGAATGACCTCAACGAGGGTGTGCCCCTCATTGTCATCCTTACTGGTTCGCGGCGGCTAGCAGGCGATTGCTCAAAGAAGCCACACGAAGCAGGTCTGAGGCCGGTCAGTCTCAAGCGACACATGCTCCTGAGGGAAAATGGAGGATACCGGCCGTCAGGTAAGGCCTTCGTGGCCAGACCCGCTTTAGGGAAGAACTTAGCTTCCGCTGACTCATGAAGGACAGCCACCTCCTTGTTCAGGAAGGCGTCGCCCTTCTCAGTCCTGTAACAGGGTTTTGGATGGATATTCTTGTTTTGGGCCCAAAAGGTGAGGTAAGACTACTGACTGACTATTTAGGCCCTCAGCCCGGAACCCTAAGGCCGACACCCCCCGTCCGAACTCCATTGCTCCCATCCATAGAGACAGACCCCAGTTCATCATAAAAAAAACCCACACAAAGCCCAGCTCCACAGACTTGGGGGTAACCCTAAACCCCAAAAACCCTAAAAGCAACGCCCCAACTCCACAGACGTAGGGTTTAGGGATTAGGGAAAGTTTTAGGTTTACCTTTAGGCCCCTAGACCTTCCAGCACCAGACGTCCTCAAACCATTTGGGCCCATCTGAATTCGCCCGGAGCTACCTAGGCCCCAGTAAAAAAAAAACCCAAGGCCCTATAAAGCCCTAAACCCGCAGCCCTAAGCCCCAAAACCCTGAATGAAGCCTAAACCCTCCTTCATCATCCGGCCTGGAAGCCTGTGTATTTCATGAGCTCGAGCTTTGCCCAGTGGTCCTGGCCCACCAGAGACCCCGAAACTGCTCAACCAAGTATTATTACTTGGAGGGTCGGGGCACTTAGCAAGTGGGTACAAGTAGACGTATAAGCCCCTTAGCAGGGATCCTAATCAGGGTTATGATAATGATACCTATAACTCCTATAACTCTATAAAATAGCTACCTACTAAGTCCCGACCCTCCAAGTACCGGGCCTCAATCAACCAGACCCTACTTTTTTTGTAGGGTCACGACAAATCTCTTGGGCTTGTTGGGTTTAGGGTTTAGGGTCTAGTGTTTAGGGTTTACGTTTAGGGTTTTTTTGGCAGGTAAGGCAGGTCATACAGAACATCCAAGCTAAGCTGTAAGGATGAGCTAAGGGCTTTTGGAGTCTCTGGGACAAACCCCCTTTTAAGTTTTTTAAGTAAGGAGGTTTTATAGGGCATTCTATTCCCCACCCTAAACCCTAAACCCTGAACCATAAACCCACAAATCATGTTACGAGTCTCTCAACAATGAAAGGTATCTTGCTTCCTTGCCGGGTTTTGGCAGCGGAGGTCTGTAAGCCGCTGCCATACAGAGTTTAGGACCCAACGGGTTTAGGGTGTAGGGCTCTCGGAGGTGCTGCAGGATTCTACGAAGGCCTGATCGGGCCCGAGTGTAAAAAGAGCTTCATCAGAAAAAGGCGTCTCTGGGGTTATACGAATCAGGGGTCCCTGGGTACTTTATGGGGTATGCTTATCATTGCTTCTATTGGGGTTGAAAGCAGACAAAAGGATCGTCATAAGTATGCTTATCAATACTTTAGCTACTTGAGGTTGTATACGTCGCGACTTTCTAAGTCTCCAGATCCTTTCGGAAGGACTTAACGTAGGGGCCGTCATAACTAGAATAGGCTTCTGGGGAAGATCAACCCTGTAATTCCAACAAGGAACTCCCAAAAATAGTATTGATAGCTGTTTAAGTCTTCTTGGTGGGGGCAATGCGGCTATGAAGCCCCTCAACTCGAAAAGATGATGGCACCAAACCCTCTGCGCAGCCTCCCTGTCCCGCAAGAGCTCGAAGAGACATTGCAGAGCGACCTGCCAGGACCCTCTTTCTACCCTCAAATAGGGGTATATGGTCTCAAATAATGAGCAATTTAGGTTCGAAAGACACCCTAAACCCTAAACCCTAAGCCCTCTAACAAGGTAGTCGGAGGGTCTAGGTGGTGGGCCGGTGAAGGATGGGATGGTTCCAGGTTGTAGGGCTAGGTAAAGCATGCGGAGTTATGGGCATCTTGGCGGAGTTCAGGCTTGTGCGTGTTTAGGGTGTAGGGTTCAGGGTTCAGCATGCAAAACACTCTTTACCATAAACCCAAAAGCCCTAAACCCCTAGAATCATCCCGAAAACCCAAAACCCCTAAACCCCCGAAACCCCTACAACCCTGGCCCCTGAAATTCCGATCAGAGACTTGAAGATCAAGAATCTGAACCTTCAAATTCCTCGCCCCCTGTTGACCAACTGGACGAGGCTGCAGTCCAAAACGGCTCGACCACGCTGACCTCAACATTGAACCCGAAGCCCCTAAAGCCCTGCCTTTAGAACCAATGTAGTTTGAAGAGAAAACTGAGTATGACCCTACAAAATGTTTTTTACTTCTTTTTGAGGTACTTTAATTTGTCTTCTCTAACCCTAAACCCTGTAACCCTAAACCCTACCTGGACCGCAACGATTTCCTGATACAAGTCATTGAAAAAGTAAGTTGTTTGGGGTCCAGGTTAACCCTAAATCCTAGGCAAACCTCATTAGGGGTTGAGTACCCTCGCCCAAAGCAGGTTAACCTTTTGAATGGTAGGTTGTATAAGCCCCAAAAGGTTAAAAGGTTACCTACTTAAATCCTAGACAAGCCTCACTTAGGGGTTGAGTACCCTAGCCCAAAACAGGTTGACCTTCTGAATTCTAGTAGGGTTGTATAAGCCCCAGCAAGGGGTAAAGGTCGCCTACACAGCCCCTCAGAACCCTAAACCCTAAACTCCTAAACTGCAAACCTTAAAGCTTATAAACCCCAAACCCCAAACCCACAACCAAAACAAAACCCTAAACCCCAAACCCTAAACCCTGAACCTTAAACAAAACTCAAGCCGACATTCGGAGCCTGTCGCTCGAGACCTTCCCAGTTGGAGGGCAGCGCGACCTTTTCGGCTTGCGCTGGGGCTGGGAGTTCCTTTTAAAGGTTCCTCAAAGGGTCCTATGAGGGCTACTATAAGGGTTTAGGCTTTAGCTTTTTTTAGGGGGGTTCCTTTGAAAGGGCCTAGGTTTCCGGGCTTTTGGGCTTTAAAGGTTTGGGGTTTAGGGCCTTTTGGGGCTTAAGGGTTGAGTGTTCAGGGGCTTAGGGGTTTAGAGTTTAGGGCTCAGGCTTTAGGGTTTGCAGTTTAGGATTTGGGGTTTGGGGTGTGTCGACCCGACACCCGCGGTAGGTGTATATTTTTTCGCACAACGGAGCCATCGCGACGTACGTCCGATATTTTCACGTCAGAGCAAGAGAATTCCGCCACGAATAAGGAGTTTTAAATCCCCCACCCCGAGAAGCCACCCAAAACTCTTGTAAAAAGCTTAGGTCCTTAAGCGTGCCCAAAAATCACAGAGAATTTACAGCACGCACACACCAAAGAACAGCGCTGTTTTGCTGCGGAATGTGCCCCCGACTCATTCGGGCCCTCACACAGGGTTCAAAAATTACGGGTAGCTTTAGAGCAGGTCTACACAAAGAAAGGCGCTGTTTTGCTGCAGAATATGACCCCGGGCACACAGGGACCCCGGATGTTTTAGAGCAGGCACACAGAAAGAACGGCGCTGTTTTGCTGCAGAATGTGGCCCCGACCCCTTGGCGCGGACACGAGCACTCGAGGGTCTATTAACCGCTTCGGGCTCAAACGTGATCAAACGTGTTGGGCTTAGGGCCGCAAATAACTACTGTTGATGATATAAATCCTGCATTACTTTAAGGACCCTAAACTAGGGGAATTATGGTATATTCCTTATTATGGATAATGCAGGATTTATGCCATCAACAGTACGTATTAATTATCGACAGTACTGCCAATACCGAGCTATTAGTAATACTTGTACACAGACATGCACTTACCTGTAAAATGGCTGTAATCATGTACCATAGTTACCATTTACTTCTAGGTAAGACTGGAATGTCCGTTGTGTACATTCCCGACAATTAAAGCCTGTTACGCTCTTGAGCGTGTGAAGGCTTAAGCTGAGCTAAAACCCACCAAGCCACAAACTGCAGCGAAGAAACACCAAACAAGGACTCGACAGCCAAGAGACCTAACCGAAAACGCACCACAGCAAGCCTAGACCGCGAAACCCTAAGCTTCAAGAAGCCCTAAGCACATCAACTAAAACCCTAAACTCTAAACTCTCTAAACCGGCGCTGTGCTTCGGACGGTGGTGGCTTCCAGGTGTTGCCTGTGCACGAAATCACTGGATCCTGTGTGATTCATATAGGGGCCCTAACAATCAGAATGAGGTTTGGGGTAGACTAGAGTAATTACCCATAGGCTCCATACGGTTGATGGTATAAATCCTGCATTACCTTCAGAACCCTAAACTATGAGAACTATGGTATATTCCTTATTATGGGTAATGCAGGATTTACATCATCAGCCGTAGTAGTTCCTCTTTGGGATTACCTTAAAGGATCCTAAATATAAACGACAAAAACGACCTATGATGGAGCATATGTGTGTGATTACATTAAGGACCTTATGATTATATCACCAAGAGAGCCCACTACGCGGTTTAAGCAATGCACCTTAGACTATATGGGGGTTCATGTTGATGATTTAAGGTGCATTCCTTAATTAAGGGTATTGGGCTCTCTGGGTAAGGACCCTTCAGGACTAAGATCACTAGTTTGTCGGGCCCCGGGATTGGGGCTCAGGGCGCAACTGATTTGGGGCCGGGGCTCTCAACCCTAAAACCTTCTGCCAGCTTAGGGTTGGGGAGGTTTCGGTCGGGAGGGATTGGGGTCGGGGCTACAATATAGGGCTTAGAGCCAGGTTCCAGGGGTGTAGTGTGAAGAACGCGGAGCTTGGGGTTCGGGCTCGCGGAATAATCAACTATAGTTTTTAATTTGTGAATGGTGTAGGAAGCTGTACTGGTTTTGGCGTCATCGTATGACATCATCAACTCCATTGAAACATTGCCACCGTCATCATTTCGTCATCATCAACTCACACTCATACTCCTACTGCCACTGCCGAGCTACGACAATCACCATACTTTCCGAATAATGCAAATCAAGAAGAACATCTACTAATGACACTTGCCAACAGCTTTCTGCTTGTAGCTGAGTATTTCGGGCTTCAAACTCAGGTAGGACATGGCTTTTTCCAACAGCGGAAAGAAGATAGCCATGGCTTACTGGCGCTTAAGGAGGACTGGCTGAAGGAATACACGGCTATACTAGAAGGGAGGGTATCGCACGGTTGATGATACAAGTCATGCAGTATCCATACTTAATAAGGAATATACCATGATTCCCATAGTTAAGGGTCCTTAAGGTAACGCAGGATTTATATCATCAAACGTATGGACCATCATAAGGATCCAAACTGCCACTCCCCGTTAAGCACCAGTAAGACGACGCCATCGCAATGTCGCATCTTGGGCCAAGGTGCAAGCTCAGGGAGTTCTCTAAATCAGTGTCCTGTTTAGGGCCCTCTTTATAAGGGTGCCATACTACATTGGGGACCTGAAAATGGACCCTAATTTGCAGAACTACCCATTTCGGTTTCCGTTTCAGTCCCTATTCTATTCGGGAGTCGCAGAACGCAATGTTGGGGCCTTAATAATTAGAACAGGGTTTCGGGGTATATTATTTATAAAAAAAAGTTATAACAAGGAACCCCCAAAATAGTATAGGCAGTTTAGGCCATTTTTTCAGGCCCCTTTATTAAGCAAAGGTCCTGATGTAAAAACCCCAACACGTGGGTTCCTTCATGCCAGGGCACCCACGAACTTACGGGCTGAGCACCCTAAGGCCCTAGGCCCAAAAAAGGATAAGCTTTTGAATTATAGTATGGTTATATAGCCCTCAAAAGGTTAAAGGATACCTTAAACCCTAAACCCTAAACCTCAGCCCCTGAGAGAACAAGAATCCGGCAACTTTTTGCGAATCACTCCCCGCAGGGCCCAACCTCAGCTCTACTGGCGCCGAGGCAAAGTCCTGGAGACTGTTTAGGGGTTTTAGGGTTTAGGAATTAGGGCTTTAGGCGTTTAGGATTTTAGGGTTTAGGGATTAGGGGTT
>CAJNJA010008523.1:0-15397 GCA_905231915.1 Symbiodinium necroappetens
TCTCATGCTGTCCCCTGGTCTTCAAAGCTTACATACAGGCCCACATCATAAGCAGCAACGGCTTCACTGCCCAAACCCTAAACCCCTAAAGCCTAAACCCTAAACCCTAAAGCCTAGACCCCAAACCCTAAACTCTAAACCCCAAACCCAAAGCCCTGCACCTCAAACCCTAAACGCGGAACCCCAAACCCTAAACCCTAAACCCTAGACCCCAAACCCTAAACCCTAAACCCCAAACCCCAAACCCAAAGCCCTGCACCCTGATCCTCTAAGTGACCCTCGGCCCAGACCTCCGCCGTCGTCCGCCTCCGGGTGCCCACAGCGCCGGGCTCGGCCAAGGTCGGTTCTGGATTCCCATGCGTTTAGGGTTTAGGGTTTTAGGGTTTAGCATTTTAGGGTTTAGTAGTCTAAATTAGGGTCCCTTTTTGGGTCCTTGATATAAATGTGCCGTGCTATATTGGTGACTTGAAAGGGGACCCTATTTTAGAAAACTACCCCCCCATGGTCTGAAAGCTTCCTTGTCAGGGATAGGGCTGAGGTTTTATATAGGTTCGGGTTCCTTGTCAAGTTTAGGGTTTAGGGTTTAGGGTTTAGGGTTTAGGGCCTTTAGGGTTTAGGGTTTAGGGCCTTTAGGGTTTAGGTGTTAAGTTTAGGTTTTAAGTTTTATGTTTAGAAGGAGTTAGGAGTTAGGGGGACCCTTGGGGATATGGACCCTCTCAATAAGTCCTTCTAAGAGGGCCAGAAGTAGGGTCAAGAAGAGGCCCCTTATCAAGGAGTCTCCCTCATGCTACCGGTAGATTGCTTGAAGGTGGTTCTCAAGTGCTAGATGTGCCGTTTAGAGTTTCGTGAGGGTGTTGGGGTTCTACAAGGGTTCTACCAGACAGGCGACACCCTAAACCCTAAACCGTACAGGTTTTATACCAAGAGGTTCCAAGATATAGGGTCTGTCACCCGGCCCCGGAGGATTCTGCCAGGCTTTCTCTAAGTGAGGAGTTGGCACACGCCCTCGGCTTAAGCCCCAAACCCTGACACTTGAGCACTGAAGCCCAAAACGGTTTAGGGTTTAGGGTTTAGGACCTTGTTGGCCCCATCCCTAAACCCTGCAATCCAAAGATCTAGCTCAGGAAGCCCTGCGCACAATCCTGCATCATCCCTATGAACCCATCGGCAATGTAGCATGTTCCTCTTCTGGATCATGCAGGATGCTGTCCATCAGCCGTAAGGTTAGGGGTGTTGGCTTTTTGGGGGTGCTTCGGTTCCAATGCCAAGAATAGAGCCTCCTTACTTCCAACCCTAAACCCTAAACCCCTTGCCGTGCCGCACTTTCGGCCCCAAGCCCGAAACCCTAAGCCCTAAACCCTGAAGTGGAGGTCACTGGGCGCTAACCCTAACGCAGTTCAGGCCGCAAGCCCGAGACCCGAAGCCCCAAACCCTAAACCCTAAAGTGGAGGTCACTAGTCGCTAGTGTAGGGCTGGCCACGTCGCTCCCGACAGGCCCTAAAGGCCCAAAGGACCTGAGCCCGAACCTTAAACAGAAAGCCCAAATCCCTACTAAAACACCATGAACCCCAAAACCCTAAAGACATCGCCACCGAAACAAAAACGAAGCCCAACTGAGTATAAGCTGATTCAGAGAACATGAGCCTCCCCGCTGATAGCTTGAGGGTTGGGCCCTTTTAAAAATTACTTGCTACTGATTTATAGGAACGGTAGCAACAGCAGCAATCATGCTACAGTTTCTAGACATGCCTGCAATGGCAAGCGTTTTAGTTAATGAAAAGTTACGGCAACAGCAACGATGACCAGCGACAGCCATCATAGTGGTTGCGCTGTGATGCTGGCGCTGCATTTCTTGATTGCTCAACTAAAACACTGCGAAATACGACTACCACAAACACGCGCCTCTAGGGTATACTACACTGCAGCATGGTACGCCCTGACGGTGTGCGTTTGTAGTGTTGATGCTGTTCAACAAGCTGTCCTTGAAAACCCCACTCCCTGAACCCTAATCAACCCCAAATTACATTACGTAGTAACCCTTCCTCTGCCTCGGGAGCCGCGGAGGAGTCTGGCTCTAGTAAAGTCCACTTCCGACCTCGGCGTTCCGGGTTTAGGTTTTACGGTTTGGCTTTGAAGGGCGTTTTCGGATTAGGGTTTAGGGTGTCGGGGTTGGGCTTCAGTTGTTCTGCCGAGTGTTTCTGGGACTTGAACTCCAAAGCCAGGGTTTGGGGATTTGGCTTTAAGGCTTGGGCTTCGGGGCTTAGGCTTTAGGGTTGCTTCGCGCTCCTTGCTGGGGCTGAAAGGCGAAGGGCTCTAAGAGGTTTTGGGTTTTGGGTTGACGGGTCTGGGGTTCTCGGGCTGGGGGTTCAAGGATTACGGCTTCGCGTTTGAGGTTTAGGGTTTGGATCTTGGGGCTTCAGGTTTAGGGCACCATTCTTGTGGGTATTTTTGCTAGTAACCATTGGGGCTAATACCGTTCACGGAACTAGAACTGCTAGTTGCGCTTCAGAACTTTGCTAACAGCAACTGCTCTCGAGACACGTGGGGATAACTGCACACTATGAGTAGTTATACTACTACCAACAAGTACTACCATTGCCGCTCTCGTTCCCTCTCCTGCTCCTGCTCCTACTCTTGCTCGTACTCCTACTCCTGCTCCTACTCCTCTTCCTACTCCTCCTCCTACACCCATGCCTATGCCTGCACCTACACCAACACCTGCACCTACTCCTACTCCTACTCCTGCTCCCACCCCCACTCCCACTACTGCTGCTGCTGCCGCCAGCGCACTACCATGGCCGGTCATTCTGGGTGGGTGAATGCAGCAATACGAACCAAGGCAAAGAGCGCATATATGTATGAATGCATGTATGACAGCATGTATATATGCATGTAGGGCCCGGGTTTCCTCATCAGCGAGGCATGTCGTAGAGCATCAGTTCCCATGCAACTGCTCCAATGGAGAATGGAACGACTACACTCGAGGCGAAGGCTTCGTCTGATGTAGACGTGTTTTTGGGTAGATGCGAGAAAAGCTGCCTTGAACAAGCTGATGCGGTTCACATGGTATCCCGGCCGAAAGCTCCACGGGCATCCTGCTCACCATGTCAACCGGAGCTTGGAGGGCATCCAAGTGCCCAGCAGCCTGCGGAGTTTGACGTTTGGCTCTGCGTTCAACCGGAGCACTGATCGCATCCAGCTACCCAGCAGCCTGCACAGTATGACGTTTGGCTGATGCGTGCAACCAGAGTCTGGAGGACAGCCAACTACCCAGAAGCTTGCAGAGTTTGATGTTTGGCTATGAGTTCAACCAGAGCATGGAGGAGACCCAACTGCCCTTCAGCCTGCGGAGTTTGATGTTTGGCTATGATTTCAACCGGAGCTTGCAAGGCATCCACCTACCCAGCAGCCTTCAAAGATTGCCGTTTGGTCACCATTTCAACCAGCTTTTGGAGGGCATCGAGCTACCCAGCAGCATGCAGGGTCTGATGCTTGACGAATCGTTCAATCTGAGCTTGGAAGGCATCCAAGTACTCAGCAGCTTTCAGAATATGACGTTTGGTCGCCCTTTCCAGCAGAGCCTGGAGGGCATTCAACCAGCCTGCAGCGTTTGACGTTTGGTCACCATTTAACCAGAGCTTGGAGGATATCGATTTACCCTGCAGCCTTCAGAGTTTGACATGAAGGCGAGGTCGGCGCTCAGGTAGCCCCGGCAAGGCAGTGGGAACAATACAGTTGTTGTTTTTTCGCTGGGCCCTGGGTGCACTGCGCTTTCAAGCGGCCTGGCATGACGGCTCCCGGGAAAGGGATCGCCTGATTGGAGCCCGACGTGCAGGAAACACTTTCACCTGCAGGACTTGTGGTCCGTGGGACTTGAGTTTTGGCGCTTGTCTGGTTAACCGGGTTAACCTACACGGGAACACCGGTCGCCTGCCACGTTTTTGAGCCCGACGAGTGCACACTACTTTGGCGTCGATCTCTGCTCCGGGGTTCGGCGCTTTTCTCGCTAGCCTAATTGGGGGTTTCCGAAAAGAAGGGCCCTAATCTTGGGGTCCTTATAATGAGGCTCCTACTGTTTAGGCTACTAAATTAGGGTCCACCATGTTCGGAAACCCCCATTTAGGGTACTATATTAGGGTCCCCGATGTTCGGAAACCCCCCTAATGGAAGCGAGGCGCATAAGGGGCCCACCGCCTCTGTCAGGCGAGGCTGCGCATCTCAGAATTTGAACTCACATGCTAGGCGAGCACCCTGACGCAGAGAAGGAAAAAAAGTATGTATGAATGAATGTATGTATGTATGTATGTACCTACGTACCTATGTACCTATGTACCTATGTACCTATGTACCTATGTACCTATGTACCTATGTACCTATGTACCTATGTACCTATGTATGCATGTATGTAGGTATGTTTGTATGTATGTATGTATGTATGTATGTATGTACATATGTACGTATGTATGTATGTATGTATGATTGATAGTTATCAGGAAATAGTTGACGATGTCATCCTGATGCTTGACCCGGAGCTGCTGTGTGATCACTTTTGCAAGCCCAAGTGTCACGAACCAATCGCCGACTGCTTTCCTGGGTTGCCCGGCTCCATCGACGCCGCTTTTCCTTTTGTGCTCTCGGGTGCTACCGTCGCCTTGGATTTAGACGAAGCCCCTTGCCCAGGGTTTTGTTTCCCGTTTATAGGCGGAGCACCTCTGGCGGCAGCAAGGCGCCAGGCAAATTTGGTGGCAGCTGCCTGTGACATTGTTGGACATTTTGTACAGCAATCGATGTCCTCGAAGGTGTTGCTTAGAGCCTCCCGTAAGACACTCGCCTCGATTGAGCCTGCTCCATCTTGGCTCATTTCAGTAGGCTTTGTGGTCACGGCCCCACCCCTGCGGAATAGTTTCACTTTTTGTTTGGTTGAGTTGAATTCATTTTTGCATTAGGCGCGACCAACGGTCCCTCAGCCTGCTGAATGAATGAAAATGTATGTATGTATGTATGTATGTATGTAGTATGTATGTATGTATGTATGTATGTATGTATGTATGTATGTATGTATGTATGTATGTATGTATGTACATATGTACGTATGCATGTGCATGTACACACGTATGTATGTACAAAGGTGTGTATGCATATGTATGTATGTATGTATGTATGTATGTATGTACATATAAACACATATATGAGGGGTTGGATGGATGGGATCGAGGGATCGAGGGATCGAGGGATGCAGGGATAGAGGGATGGATGGATGGATGCATGGATGGATGGATGACACGCTCAGAAATTTAACCTAACACAGATGTAAACCCTCAGTCCCCACAACACCCATACAAACTTAAACCTACACCTCACAACCACCATGGACCCTAACCCGAAACCCATGAGTCCCATATTCACGTGCCGCAACCCGAAACCAAACACCCGAAACCCCTGCTTGGACTCACACGTTGCCACCACCCGAAACCCTGAATCCACAACCCCGATGTAAATTTACACCTTTCAAGCACCTCAAACCCTAGACCCAGAACTCTGATATAAACCTACACCTTCTACACCTTACAACCACCCTAAACCCAAAAGTCTAGAAAACTTACACCTGACCCCTAGAACCCTAAACCCTAAACCCCAAATCCGGGGGTCGACACCGAATTCTGCCGGCGAAGACAGGAAGCGAAGCGTCAGCGCCTCGTTTCTTTCTTTCCGGCAAAATATTTGAGGTTTGGGTCTATGGTTAAGGAATTGTAGGGTTTAGGGTTTAAGGTTTAGGGCTTAAGGTGTTAGGTTTAAGGCTTAGGGCTTAGAGTTTAGGAATTGGGGTGTCGGATTTGGGAATTGGGGTCTAGGGCATTGCACGGAGTAGCCACAGCGGGTTCGCCTCTCCGCGTAGGAGCACAACGTGGGTGTAGGGTTTAGGGCGTGAGTGCATGCCTGAGTGGGTGCGGTGGGTAAGTGCGCGAGATTGGAGTTCAGACTTACAGTCATTACAACCGTAGACATACCCAATATGGCATGGCACGAACTAGTAATGGACTTAGCAACAGCAGCAACCACAGCAACGACAACAACAGCAACAGCAACATGAACGTTGTCACCAACAGCATCAGCGAGTTTCATCAGCTGCAGCCACCAACAGCACCCAGCAGCACCAACAGAAAAGGCAGCACCAACAGCAACAACAGCAGCAACGGCGGCAGCGGCAACAGCAACAACAAGAAGACAAGAAGACAAGAAGAAGAAGAAGAAGTCGACGTTGACGATCGTAGCTACAGAAGCACAGCCCAGGTCGAATCATTACAAATTGGGTAGTTCTCCAATATAGGGTCCCTTTTTCGGACCCCAGTATAGTACGGCAACCTTATAAACAGGATCCTAAAAGGGACCCGAGCTTAGGAAAACTACCCTCTTGTTGCAACAGCATGGTTATGAGGAGCAGCAGCAGTGCGAATGGAGCAGGGGCTTCGGTGCTGATCATGAAAACTGCGTCGGTTAGGGCTCAAGGGTTGGGATAGCAAAAAGGCAGATCAAACAATGAAGGTGACAACAAAAGAGACACGGCAATGACTGCACATGCAGCCGGCGACAATGCTTGTAATAAAGGGCTCATAGGACCAGTTGACACGAGAGGGGCACACACGCAGAGTTGCGCGGTAGCAGCGGCAACACGGAACACAGAAGGCTGCAAACTGGACAGGGCCAGTCAGGGCTGTCATTTAGAGTTTAAGGCCTAACATGTTTTAAGGATCTAGAGTCTAGGGTGTAAGGTTTTGCAGCTAACTGTGTTGGGTTCAAGGTTAAGGGGATCGGTTTTGGGGAGCGGGTGGTGCTGTGTCTGGCTGACTACCGGCCTTTCCTTTGCCAGTGGTGTTCGGGGTCGGGCATAGGGTTTAAGAGGAGTGTCAGGTAATGTTTCCTCCCCAGCAAAAGCCTGAACCCTCAAACCCTAAAGCCCTAAACCCTAAACCATAAACCCTAAGCCATAAGCCTGAACCCGCAAACCCCAAAACCTAAATATCCTGAGCGATTGCTGCCACAAGCCTCGTCTGACACACAAGCGGTGCGTGGCGCTGCAGGTGGCACAGCGGCTCCTGTGAAAGAGAGAGCATTGGGCTTAGGGTTTAGGGTTTAGGGTTTCGGGTTTCGGGTTTAGGGTTTGGAGAAAGAGTACCGTGCCATCAGTTTTCCCTTCGGTGCTCAAGTGTCGGTGGCCTCAGACAGTAGCCCGCAATTTAGGGCTTAGTGTTTGGGATGGTTGAGGCACTACGGCGGAGGGGAAACAAAGGATGTGGAGATATGTGGAGCAGCATACTACATCCAACAAGACTCCAAACAACTTGCCTCAATTCGTGCCCAGCCCCTAAACCCTAAACCCTTGTTGCCGTGGACAGACCACTTTGAATGTCAAACCCCTAAGCCCTCATCCTCAGGCCAAAACCCGAAGCCCCAAACTTCCGGCTAGCAGCTGGGGATAACCCTGAACCCTAAACCCCTAAATCCTAAACCTCTAAAGCCTAAATCCTGAACCTCTAAACCCCTAAATCCTGAACCTCAAGCCGAAACCCCCCCCCCCCGCTACCTGTCAGGAGCTCCAGCAAAGACAGCGGCAGCTCTGGCATTCGTCCAGCTTGCGACCATTGCTCTTGACTTGCTTTGGGAGTTTGGCGCTTTTAGGGTTGCGGGTTCAGGGTTTAGGGCTTAGTTTGGGTCGTCTGGGCTTCCGGGTTGTCTTAATAGGGTTTTGGGTCGACTTAAGGTTTAGGATATCTGGGTGTTAGGGTTTATAAGGTTTAAGGACTAGGGCTCTAGTCCCTGGCCTCCCACCAAGCTTCAGGGTTTTAGGGTTTAGGGTTTAGGAGATTTGGGAGTTTCCGAAAACAAGGGATACCTTATTTTGGGGTCCGTGTAATTAGGATCCTACTATTTGGGGGTACTATATATTCGGGTCCCCTATTTTCTGAAACCCCATTTAGGTTCTCCAACATTCAGGGTTCTTTAGTTTGTAGAATGTCAACATCAACGCATAGCGCTCAAGGAATTGTCATCCCAGATTCCAGCCCTAGTAGCCCGCAGCACGCAAACCTCGGACCTTAGTGTTCATACTAGGAGGTAGGATTCGGGCAAGCCTTGGGGATATGGACCTATGAATAAAGAGAGCCAAAAATAGGGTTAAGAAGGGTCCCCTTTAAGGAGTCTCCGTAATACTACCCTAAACCGTAAATCCTAAACCCTTGCGGCAAAAATACATCGACTCGGCAAACATCCGAATGCAATCTGCAACAAGTCGTTGCTTGGAAAGCTCAGACCACATTCTCTTTAGAGCTCGTCAGTAGCAATCGCAGTAGCAGTAGCAGCAGTCGCAATAGCAGTCGCAGTAACAGTAGCAGTCGCAATGGTGGTGGTCGTAAAAATAGTAATACTGAAGATAGAAATGATGATGATGATGGTTATCATCAAGATGGGTGGTGCTAATGGCTGGGAAATACCAAGATCAGCATAACTATTTTCCGACTGGTGCCTATGAAAGAGATGTCAGTAGCCGCGAGTGTCTTAGGGAAGAGCACTGCAACAGGCAATGGCCCTGCCTAAACCCTAAACCCTAAACTAAACCCTAAGCCCTAAACCCTAAGCCCTAAACCCCTAAACCCTAAACCCCTAAACCCTAAACCCGAAACCCTAGACCCCTAAACTCTACGCCTTATAGGGCCCAGCAGGTGCCTGAGAACTCGGAGCAAGCTGGCTTCACAAGCCGCCTGTTATACTGCACGCACTCTTTCTTTAATTGAGGATGCAAGGAAAAACCACAGTGGGAAAAAACCCTGCATCCTGAAACAGAGACTGGGCTGCCCTGTCTATGACTGCTGTTTCAGATGGAACCCGAGAATGTGGATGATGAATTCCTGGTTACTCCTCGTAGTTTGCTGCTCTTAACTGTCGTGTGGCTAAACGACTAGAGTGAAGATCCATGTCATTCTTGCCTTTGACAGCGCATGCCTCTGGAATTCCGAATCCGCCCCTCACAGAGACTCGGCAGTTCGAGGTTCGCACGATTTCAAACTTGTACACCAAAGGGCCTTAATTAGTAGAAACGGGTTTGGGGCCCACTATACTATAAATTACACTGTCTCAAGGAACCCCCCAAGAATAGTATTGGTAATTATTTTTAGGCCCCTACATTCATAAAGGGCCCTTTACAGATCTGAAAGACAGCGGCTCCGTCCAAGTCGGACAGCAGTACCACACCAAAGCAAAAGCTCGAGCTGCCTGAAGGGCGGGCGGGGAAAACGAGTCGAAAAACACCCCTTCGGGGAGAAAAAAGACGAAGGCCAAGTTTTTCGGCGAGGCCCGCTCAGGAGAAAAAAAAAAAGCCCCTTTAAACGGACCCAATTCCTGAGCAAGGACCGAAGAGTACTAGGGTTCAGGACCGTGTCGCGGTTTAGGAGTTAGGGGTTTATGTTGGTAGGGTAGCGACATAAGGCCATCAACATGAGCTGAAACATGAGCTTGACGTTGAAGCTATGCAACATGTGCCTGGTGGCTGCCGGCAAACAAACCACAGATTCGTAGGAGGCTTCGAAAATATGCCTGGTGCATGTGTATAATCAAACCTGTTGCGTACCTTACCGCTTGCCACCACACATATCATTCGAAGCTCAACTTGAGAGCAAGTCCTGCATGGGCCAACCAAGATGCTGAAGCTGCGCAGACTGCGCGTGGTGCTTGGCACCACGCACATATTTCGAAGCGCAACTTGAGAGCAAGTCTTGCCGCGGCTCGAAGGAGCCGTTGGGGCCACGCAAAGATTGCTTCGGAGCAGTCCGACTTTGCTGTGCTCGGTTTCGAGCAGAAAGTTTTAAGTTGAAAGACGTCGTTCACGTCGGATCAAAATTCCAGTGGGGCTTCTGGCTGGATGTGCGCATCGCACAAGGTTACGACGTATTCAATCAGCAGGGAACCGTCTTCTGACGACAGTTTCCCCAGTTGCTGGACTGCTTGCTCCAGATCTTTGGGGCTGCATCTGAAGGGCGGATCTTGCTGGGCAAGTGCTTCGAGCTGCTGCATCCATGAAACGCAGATGCGGCTTTTCACCAAAGAGCGTGGCAGTGCTTTGCATGCTGTTGCAAGAGCACAGGCGTGCTTCTGGGAGGGCAGCTTCGACCCAAGCTGAAGCCAGAGTGCAAGCAAGTCGTCGTTGGCCTTCCAAGGCTTGCAAACCCCGGCTCAGGGCGTGAGCTACTGCAACAGGAGTTGCTGGCCTCGATACCCACAAGCCTTGCAGAACTCAAAAAGAATTGCTGGCAGGTCGAAGCAAGAGCAATATAGAAGCCTGAGTAGTTACGGATGTATTTCCCGACACTATGAAATTCTCCTCCCTGCTCTGCTCTACTTTACTTTCCTCTACTGTCTACTGTACTATACTAGACGTTATTCGCATACTATACTGCGGTGTACGAGACTATACGATGCGGCGGGATGCGATCGGAATACATTATGCCACGCGATTCCACGACCCAGCCACAGCTTCGAGGTCGGCTTCAACTTCACCGATCTCAATATTCGGCTTTTTGAGGGTTTAGGTTTAGGGCTTAGCGGTCCAGGGGTTCGGGGTTAGGGTTTAGGGTTAGGTGTAGGGTCTAGGGTTTTGCGGGCTTAGGGGTTTAGGGTTCGCTGTGCTAGCACGAATACATGTGTGTGGACGAAACGAAACGTGGGTGCCTCGCAGTTTTGTGAGTTCTGTGAATGTCATCCTCAATGCACGCTGATATGCTTGTACGTTGTGCTTGTACGTCCACGAAGCTTGAACGAAGGAGACTTCTGTATCTCTTGGGGTTTCGGTCTCTACTCGGGTCTGCAGCCTCCCCAAAACTCCCAGCAAATACATGCACACAGGGTTTAGCGTTTAGGGGTTTAGGGTTTAGGGTATGAGGCAAATGCATCTACCGTGTAAATATTGGCACACGTGTGCACGCACACACGCGATCACACTTCTTCAGCTCTTTATTCTAGCACAATTCATTTATGCTCCTTCTTGCTAGCTGCATGTGCATGTCTGCATGTTCGGCATTGTTTGGGAGTGTATGCAGAGATAAATGTGCTGGATATGTGCAGTGCAGTATGTAGCAAATTAGGTCCTCGTGCAAGACTGCACACATGCATACATACATACATACATACATATATACATACATACATACATACATACATAGATAGCTGTACGTGCGTACGTACGTCTGTTCGTACGTTTTGTATATATATATACACACATATACATACATGTGTATGTATGCATGTATGTGTATATATATATGTATGCATAAACACTTGCATAAACTATTTTTGTGAATATAGGTGCAAACATATATATATACACATATAGAAAAGTTTCTAGTTGTTTACAGAGAGGGAAACTCTGTTGGCCCCACAGATCCTGACATATGTACAGATGGTTGCACGATTCTTGTTTTCGTTCGTGCGCAAGCACGTTTTAAACATAGTCTTTGTTTGAAAAACGTATCTATTCATATCGTTTACCAGCATTCGACATACCTATCCCTTGACACCAGAGAGGGGGCCAACCGGGTTCTCCCCTCCCTCTACATGTCTATATACGTGTTTATATAAATCTTTATGATACCATAGGGGGGGTACCGACACGCGATGCGAGACCATGTATACATGTATGTATATATATATATACATATATATATATATACATATGTATGCATGTATGTATGTATGTATGTATGTATCTATACATATATATATATACATGTATATAGCTATATAGACGTGTGCGTGCTTGTGCGTCTCTCTATGCATATTTGCACACGTGTGTTTGCGTGTGCACATCACATGGTATAGCGGCACAGCGCATCATCACACGGTGATAAGCAAAATTGGAAAACAATACCTCCATCCACAGGTAGGCAGTATCAAAGTAGAACGTAGAAACAAGTACAGTTCCACAAGTTTGCAAAACCATTAAGTATATTGCAACCCGACGAAAACCTCATGGCACAAAGTCTTGCATACACGTTCAACAAATATGCTCAGACTATTATTGTGTGAACTGTCGTGTGCATGCATGTATGCACTCACACATGTATCTGTATGCAAAAGCATGACTGTACATATGTGTACACATGTACACATCCGAGTGCAAGAACATGTCCACGACTCTATGTATGTATGTATAGAGATGCTTATATAATATACATATATGGGTGGGTGTGAGCATGTGAGGAGAAGAGGGGGGGTACATATGTATGTACTTAGGTAGGCAGGTAGGCAGGTAGGCATGTATGACTGTGCGTGTATGTATGGGATGTATGAATGAAACAGACAGACAGAAGTAGGTCTCTTGCAATGCACCCACGTATCCAGGTCGCAAGTATGTGCATATGCAGATTAAGTTTGTATTTGCTTGTATGCGTACAGAAATCTGTACACTGACAGACGCCTGTTGACACGTGTACACACATGCTGTGCTTGATAGCTGTACCTGCACGTTCGGGTGCTTGCCGGACCCCCAAAACTGTGGCCTTCGCAACCGCGGCTTTCTGGAAGAGGGGACCATGTCGTAAAACAGCTTTACTCAGCTGCCGCAGCACCAGCCACGCTTTCATACCTGGGTGCTGCGGTCAGTTCATGAGCTGGCAAGAAATGCTAGACGTCGTGTTTGCGGACATGAGCTCTACGTATGCATATGAAGCTCCATGTGATAATGTATATATGCTAGATTGAATAGAAACCGTTCAAGCCTTCAATCGATCTGTAAACTGTCAAAGTGTTTGGGAAATCGACATCTTAGACAACACCCAACAGGTCGGAGGTGTCGATTCGAACCCCTGAACCCGATAGGCCCTAAAACCTAAACCCCAAACATCACTAAACCCAAGGCCCTAAACCCTTATCCCTAAACCCTCAACCCCTAAACCCTAAGCCCTAAAACCCTAAACCCTAACCCGTTTCGCGACTCGCGACGGCTTGCTTCCTGACTCGCGCGTGGTGCTTCCCTCATGGTCACCCATGTTAGCTTCAACTAGACTGGAGACACAAACGTGTGCAACTCTTTGTGCATGCACGAATCTATGGACATGCTGTTTATGCATCTGTCTTTCTAAGCATAAAGACAATGCTCGATTCAGGAGCTTTGTGTAGATTGTCATACAGTGTCGGCCATAAAGGTAGAGACGAGTGGACTGGACACCCCAGAACCTGAAATAAAGCCTGAAACCTGAACGCTCACCCCAAACCCTAAACCCCAAACCCTAAATCCTTAAGCCTGAATTTGCTATTCAGGTCGTCCAAGCCACAGATCTTGCCGAGGGCCGTATTCGACATTTGTCTGCTGTTCCTGGCACCAGCTGCTTGCATGCTAATTATTTAGGGTTGTGGGTTGTGGGCGTTGATGCTCCATTGTTCTCTTTGTTTCTCGTCCCCGTTCCTTTCCGAGAGAAACATCCAATCCCAATGCCCACAACCCCACATGGGCGGTGGGAATAGGGTAGGGTTGACTGCGTGAGGCTCTGTGGGCACGGTGCGCGCCTTGCATCAAGTGATGCGGTTGTCACTGTGATCTTCTCCGATGAGAAAGACCACTCCAGCTCAAGGGATTCTGACTGCGCCTGCATCACTGCTCGGGTCTTCGGCTCCGGTTCAGGGTTTCGGGTTCAGCAGGAGCAAAGCACAACCCGCAGACAGCTCCGGCTGCCTGTCCTGTGTGAAGGAAGCCGTGACGACTTTTTGAACCCGAAACCCTAAACCCTAAACCCTAAACCCTAAACACTAATTCTGCTCTTCTGGTTTGGGGCCTTCCCTTCCGGCTCGATAAACGCCAAAAGATGGCCCTTCAACCCGTCTTGCAAACTCACGTCTATGGAAGTGCAAAATAGATGAGTACGAACTTGTGAACGTATTGTCGATGTTGGATACTCCAGACTCCAGCTCTATCATCTGCAGATACCTGTCGTCATCCGGAACGTGGACGCGAAGAGTTGACCCTTCAGGTTGTGGCCCATTCCCAGGTGGGCATGAATCTTGTAAGCTGAGTAAACTAGAGCATGTTGAAATCTACACATATACTATCCTGAAGTACAAAATTTTTATACTATAACATGGCATGATACAATATAACATAATTTGATAAAACAAAACACACTATGATAGAACTTCACAAATATAACTATATATAGCTTGGCAAAATGACACCTAGAACAACATAGTACAATACAAGTTTTACAGTGTATAAACATAAGACCATACAGTAGGATAGTGTGTTAATATGATAAAAGTTGGGAATGTTTTGGAATATACTACAATAAAACGAGAATATAAAAAATAAGATACAATAGACATTCGAATCGGTTATAACAACATCACACAACATGTGGTATCACAGAACATGATAAAAAAAGAATTACCGTAATATAACATAACAGAATATGAGAAAATAGTACAACATGACAGACTGCGGTATAATGTGTAAAAATACACTAATATACTGCAGTATTATGGATATACACATATATATATATATTCATGACATCCAGTATGATGTGCTCTAACATGCAAATATAATATGACATAATATGCCATAGAATACAATGTTGCGGTGCAGTATGATATAATAGGATAGAGTCTAACAGAACACATAACAAAATAATAAGATCATGCGTACTATAGAAAAATATGCTCACTCCCCCCCCCCCAGCGACAGACCATAGCACGGAAAATATAGACGTGGCTACATTCACAGAAGCTTAGAGGGAACTCTCATTGGGTTGAAAATTTCAATCTATATCTCGAGCCTATCGTCGTGTCAATAGTTTATTCAACCTTGGCTTGTTTACGACCCTCGCTTGCAATTAAGAAAATGGAGAATTCAACCATCCGTTTGACAAGTCCTTACCCGACATGATTGTCAGACATTTATGATGAAATTCTCGTTGTTGTCCTGTACAACATAGATATTAGTCAGTAATCCAATTACTAGTCACTTATTAAGCACGGAACTTTCTCTTTGTCTACGATTGAGGCCTTCACTATGGGAAAACTCGAACTCATAGAAAATTGTTAAATCATGCCTGTACACGTCAAAATGAAGGTCGAAACAAGGTCCGGGATACTCTAGAGGCTCCCACATGAGTTTGCCTTGTTATCCTAAACCCTCCTGCAGGGCCGCTGAGACGTAGCAGCCAAAACGCCAAGCGCATCCAGAAGTCTAGTTTTTCTGTGGGAAAAAGAATACACATCCGAGTTATTTTGTGTTTGTGTTTGTTTTGGTTGTTAGTTCGTGTGTTTCTTTGGTTGCAGTTCGAAAAAAATGGGTTATGGACTACTTAAACCCAGAGTCGTCCGCAGTTTTGTTTATGTAAGGAAAACAAGTAATTTT
>CAJNJA010008524.1:0-15396 GCA_905231915.1 Symbiodinium necroappetens
CAGATCACCAACGCTTGGGACCTCGATGCTGTTCCCCTCACAGTTAGGTCCGTCGATGCAGTCGCGGCTAGCCTCCGAGCCGGAGGGTACAAGACTGCTAAACTGCTCTTTAGCCAAGCTCGACAAGAACATGTCGCACAGACTCATACCCCAGTACCCCCGGAGGTAATCCTTCGAATGACTCAGGCGGAACGCGCTGTGGAACGAGGTCGAGGTCCGTCGAAACTGAAGGACTCCTTCTACGTCGAGGACATCGCCAGGATCTACCCGAGGGACCGCGAGTTCCCTGGACAGATGCGGTGGGCGCAATGCCTTTCGTACAGGATCGACATGGTGATCATATGCTGCTGGTGGCTACTGCGAGGGATCGAGGCGGCGTCGGTCATGCTGAACCAGGCCTGGACCGAGATAACGCACGCCGGCCGCACGGCCTTCATCGCCTTGCTGTGTACCAAGATGGACATCGTCGGATTGTGCGTCACTCGATCACACCCTTGCAGCTGCCATCGATCCCCGGCATTGTGCCCTTTCCACGCCCTACAGCGACATCTTACGAGAATGAGATCCCTCGGCTACCCCGACGACTCGCCTCTTTTTCCCGGCAGTGATTGCCAGCCACTTCAACACCACCAGACCGTCGACATCTTCCGATCAGTCATCGAAGCCACTGGGACGATGATGACCCGAAACGGTAACGGACCCAATGGGTCCGTTCTACAGCGATTTTGCGAGCATGTGTGCCGAGTCTCAGGGGCACAGATGCTTACACGACGAGGATTTCCACTTGACACAGTCCAATTGCTGGGTCGTTGGGGCAGTGATGCCATCAAGGTCTATGTACAAGAGGCGCCTTTGTATCGCGGAGACCCACGTCACCGATGCCAGGAGAACGACAAACCCGAACAGATCAAGGAGATGGTTGAGCACTACCTCGAGACCCTCCGGCAGAAGTTCTGGGTGGTGAACACGATGACGAAGATGATACACCTCCCTGGTGTTTCCGAGACTTCTACTGATAGTACACATTGGCACACGATTTGCGGATGGCCATATGGGTTCGCGCCTCACAGACGCGAATACCAGGAGCCACCCGGCCCCAAATGCAAACGATGCTTCAAGCTTCGTGAGGCACAGGAGTTCTCCGATCAGGCCATCGAGGACGACGAGTAGACCGGTTTCCGCCCAGGCGATGGATCGGTTGGACAGTATTGCACAATCACGATTCGGAAGTGGCACTGCCTTTGGCGCCGTGTGTAGTATGGTGGGATTGCCCACCGGACCCAAATTTTGGATCTTGCCGATTTCCGCCCAGGCGACGCATCGGTTAATTTGTGTCAGACCATAGGACTCCGCTCCAGGCCGAAGAACGAGGGGCGACATGCAGCCGACGTCGGGATCTGGTCCTAGTCTAGCTCACGGAACCACGACCTTCCTTATACAGACACCATGGCGGACGCCGCCCTCACAGAAGCTGCTGCCCTGGCCGGTATAGACCTCTCCACCGACTGCCTTGCCAGGTACCTACATGCCACGCGACCATCGCCGCCTATGTGCACGAGGATGCTGTCGTCAGTGACCTCATCGCCAAGATCAAAGCGGGAGTAACGGTGGGCACCACCGAATACAAGCTCGCTGACGACTCCGAGGAGAGTGCATTGAAAGCACAGTGGTTGGTATTGAGCCGACACGCCAGGCACAAATACCAGGCTTCCTTTCAGACGACACAGACCTCGAACGCCGCACCCTCTCAGCCGTCACAGACGACACAACCAGACAAGGACACGATTCCCAAATCCTTGCCAGCGGGGGTCTACTCCAAGCTCGTCGAGGATTACAACTCCATTACCCTCGACGGTGTACGCCGTGCCTTCCCTGAGAAGCTGCTGCTGGGAGCCGAGAAGGTATTGGCGAGGATGTACCACGAGCATCATACGTCCAAACTGTACACGGCTACACCGCTGCGGAAGATCATGGCACAGAGGGTCTGGACCAGCTTTAACACGATCAACTCGAACCGCAAAAAGGACTCCTCCGAGAAGAAGCTCATCTTGGACGACAAGAATCAGATCTCTGAAAAGGCACAGGAGGAGTGGGACGTAAAAGGTCAATGGATGCTCATCGACGCGACCCAGGCCATTCGTTGGGCGTGGATCTTGCTCAAGTATGACTCCGAGACTGCCATCAACAAGTACGTCGATTGGTTCCATGGAGTGATACGCAAGAATGCACAGCGGATTCCCAACGTCAAGCTCCTTTGGGAAGATTTCGCCTGGGACATTGCCAGGCTGCCATGAGGATGCGATCCACCGAAACATTCTCGGCCATCACAGAGGACCTCATGGTGGACGTCGCGAAAGTCAACGAGATCTTGCAACAGCCTTTGACAAAGAAGACCAGGTACACCAAAGGCACTGACCGTACAACAACAAGCAAGGGCAACCAACAGAAGTGGTCGCCTCCAGGCAAGGGACGACGCTACAGGACATCTTCTCCCTCGACAGCACAGACAACTTGGACACAGTGGCCGTCGCCCCCTGCGTCATGGCAGCCGCAGCCCTCCACGTGGACCTGGCCGCCAACACCACCGACATGGTCTACTCCAGCTCACACGACCCCGACACAGCCTACTCCGACCCCGATGGTACCTTTCAATCCGGCACCGATGGCCCAACCGCGACCTACTTGGTCGCAAGGCGCCGAGAAGGGCGGAAAGGGTAAAGGCAAGAAGGGCAAGTTCGGCAAGGGCGGTAAGAAATAGGGACAGCACGGCCCAGTGTCGCAAGACGCTGGAGCCGACCATCGAATCACAGACGATGACAATAGAGTGTCCACCCTTTGTCGTCGGCCACCTCCCTGTTGTCCACTTGTCCTTTTTCGATGGTATCGGTGTCTCATCCGAAGCCTTACGCCGGATATCCGACAATGTCCTGCTCACCTTGGCTTGGGAAACGAATGCAGCTTGTGCCGATTTTACACACGAGCGCTTCGGGTCGATAAAGATGGGCGACGCCGCCAACATCGACATTGACAAGGTTGTTTCCTACATCGACCAACGGCTAGGACAACAACAGTTCATCGTGCTCATTACCGCCGGTCCTCCCTGCCCAGACTTCTCTCAAGCCAAGAAGTCACCGAAAGGAGCGGCCGGGGACTCGGGATGGCTGTTCAAGCATATGATTGACATCGAGTACAACCTTCGCCTACGGTTCAAGGGGAGACCGTTCGAGACAGTCATCGAGAATGTCGTACCACATCCATCTCTTCGTGATCACTTACTCGAGATGACAGAGCCTTTGTGCATGCAACCTATTGTGCTCGACGCGGCGGACGGCGGATTGGCCCCCCGGAAACGTCTCTGGTGGACGTCCATCGACTGGCAAGACGTCGAAGCCAAGTTGTCACGGAACACGACTTGGTCTACTTCTTGGAAAACAGATGACGATTGACCGCGGCTTCACAATCCCGTCGCAGTGGATCTGCAAGCTCCGCTACAACACAAAGGTTTTTCACTCCCGACTTGTCTACAACAAGGTAATAAATTGTTTCATTGCCTTACGACGCCATCACAGGAGCTCGAAGGCCGACCCATGCCTCCTACGAACCGGTCACGACCCCTGTCTCCTTCGACTGCGCAGAGGTGGCAAGATGACCATCATCGATATCCACCGTGGCAGTACGAGGAGCGGTTCTTGACACAGTGGCCCGACGGCTCCTTTTTCTACGGCACCCACAGAACTCCGCGAGCAACTTCAGGGACTCCAGGTAGGCTACACCGAGAGACCTGTCGGGGGCGACAACACACAACGCGATGTCGCCCTGGGGAATGCTTGGCATCTTCCGACCGCTATCTGGATCCTCTTCTTGGTCCTGCTCGGTACTGCAGAAGCGGCGATACCACGATCACCACATGAGTCTGCACTGGACAAGGTAGTCAACCTTTGGACAGCGACGAGAGTTCCCTTCGGACCACCACCGCGACGGGGCGGTTGTGAGTACATGCCGCAGTTCTCCTGGACCGAACACCTGGATTGGGCCCTACATCGCGACACCAACATGACGCCCAAAGAACTCGATCCGACGCTCACTTGGTGCCTTGAACACAGACACCTCTTTCACCCGTTGGCACAGTTTCAGCACGATGTCATCTCGGAGATCAACGATCTGGTTGTGGACTTTGAGGAGCACACAATGGCTTCGTTTCATACTCTACCCCCACATGTACAACGAGCCTACACGCACAAAGACTCCGTGACACAGATCCCGATTTTGATACACTTGCTGCGACGACTAGGATACCCTCAGACCGAGGTCTTGTACCGGGAATTGTCGGAGGGTTTTCCCCTCATGGGCAAGCTCACACCAGGAGTCAACTGGCACGTCCGCCAGGATCGCAAGTACCTTCAACCTACCCCGATGGAAGACTTCAAACATAAGAACCGCGAGTACATCCGCAACAAGCTCGAGACGAACCGCGTCGATGATCATTGGGAATTCATGCTGGACGAGATATTGGCCGAAGTTGGGCCGGATGAACGGTCCGTTCAAGGCCCCGTCTTGGTGGCCCCAACCGGCAGTCGCCACATCACATCCGGGCACCGACGTCCTACTCGACCTTCCTCATGATGATCCGTTCATAGCGATGGCCTTTAGCATCGAGCAAACCGGCAGCGATGGCAAGACCAAGATTCGACGAGGTGAGGACTGGAGGAGGAGTGGCCACAACTCGACGTGCATCATGCACGATCAACCCTACCACCACACTCCCGATCATTTTGTATCCTTGGGCCTAGCCTTCCTCAAACAAAACCGCTCGATACCACTACGAGTTTGGGGACACGATCATGATGGGGCGTACCTGCAACTACCACTACATGATCCTCGACAAGCCTACGTCCTACTTTTGACACCATTCGGCCCAACCTTGTGGAGCCACAACGTGCTTCTCTTCGGATCCGCAGCGAGTGTGTGGTCGTACAATCGTTTCGGCGATGTTCTTGTGGCGTGCAGCCGGACCCTCGTCTTATCACCAGCACTCCACTACGTCGACGACTACGGCTCCATGGAAGACGAACCCTCCGCAGATAGCAGTTTCCGCGCCTTCGAGGATTACAACGGTTGTCTACAGATCTCGATGAAACCCAGCAAGCGACAACCTCCCGAAGCACAACATCGGATACAAGGCGTTCTTATATCCTCCGACACCGATAACCTCATCCTTACACCGTGCCCAGCAAGAGTACGTGCGATGACACAACAGATTGAGAAACACCTCAGCGTAAACACGCTGTGGGTTCTTCCGACGATCCGAGACTGCGCAGTCAACCCCACATCGCAGTTGCAACGATAAAATGTGTTTGGCTGCTCGGTTGCTCATTGACTTCTCGAACGGCATCGATCTGTAGGGACTGGTTTATGTATGCATGCATCATATATATATATATGTGTGTGTGTGTGTACGACTTCTACGTATGTAGGTATGTATGCATGTTTCATATTTTGCATGTGGGCATGTATTCGTGTAGATATGTTTGTAGTTTTTTTGCCGGTATGTGTGTGTGTAGATATATATATATACACACATATCAGATATCTTTATGTCTATGCATATGCATGTATGTTTATGTATGTATGTATGTATATATATATATATGTGGTGCAGCGTCGCCCACCCCCCTCCCACCCAATGGCATCCCCACATACCCCCCCACCCCCCCCATTATGCTTCCCGAGCCCCCCCAGTGGTGTGGGTGGTGGGGTTGTTTACGTGGGTTGTTCAAACCCCCTCTTTTTCTTGTGGTGTGGTGGGTTTCAGGTTTAGTGTTTAACCCCTTTCCCCCTCCCCGTGGTGTAGTGGTGGGTGTTGGGTTTAGGGTTTAGGGTTTGCACCCGCACCCCCCCTTGTGGTGTGCGTGGTGTTTAGATATGACAGGGTTTAGGGTTGAGGGTCAGCAGCTGGGCGCGGCGCAGACCGAAACAATGGCCCATCCAGGTGCGTTTCGCCACGTTGACGAAGTTGCATAGCTTCAAAAGTCACAACACTCACGAGGATCCCGGGTTCGCGGGGCCCATCCCTGTGACTGTTGGCACTTTTGAGACAAGAGTGACGACATTCACGAGGATTTCGGGTGTATACCATGGGGGGGGGGGGGTGGGGGATACCATGGGTGGGGGTGCCGACACGCGACACGGAACAGTATATGCGCATGCATATATAGATTTGTTTATGGCATGTGCACGTATGTAATGTATTTTGTGACAAAGGTGCCTTGCCATGTTTCGATATGTCCATCGTGGATGTGTCCACCGCGTGTTTTTCGCATGACGCCTTAGTCGATGATGAAGGTTTGCGAACTTTTCAAGCTGCCTTCAAATGGTTCAGGAAGCCTGTGAGAGTTGTGCATGCGCCTGACCCACACTCTCATTTGCAAGATCTGTTTATGCAACGTTCAGCCAGAAAGTGGCGATTCGATTTTCACAGCGGTCCACGACATGTAAGCATTCCATGGCCGTAAGCAGTATGACATGGCCATTAAGTTGTCGGGTGATGCTCCGTGTAGCTCTGACTGCATGCGTCAAAGTCAACATGTTTGTTTATGTCGTTGGCCAGTTGGTTCTGGGCGAGTGTATGTTCGTACGTATGCATGTATGTATGTATCTATGTATGTATGTATGTATGTATGTCTGTGTCAGTGTGTGTTTTTGTAGGTGTACTTGTTATATATGTGCACATCTAAGTATGTACATGTTTCTACATACATGTATTTTTGCTCCACGGCATTGCCTTCCCAAACGGTGGTTTCGAGCTTTGTATCTACACCGGCTTGCAGCCGGGGCGAGAGTTTACGGGGAGGGTTCCACCGGGAAATAGCGTGTGGAGCCTACGGAAACCAGCAAGAACAGGGATCCGTTTTGGGGGCCGAGCACAATGCAGATTGCTTGCAGTCAGGAGGGAGCGGCCCGGCAGTGAGGAAACCGAAAACGCTTCAGGACGTTTCCGAGGAGCGCAGAACGCCAGAGAGACGCCGTGGTGCCGTTTGCGTTGACCAAACATGACCACACCACTCGTGCTTTAAGCGACCCAGGCGGGCCGATTCGTACCGTAAAGGGACAATGGCCGAGCATTGGTATTTAGCAGCAACCCAGTCCATCCATTGTTTTTCGACATCAGAAATCAGAGCCAAGACGTGGAAATAGAAGTGGATCGTCCTGCGTGCGTGCCTCGAAGGTAGACTAATCGACACGGATGAGCACCCCGGCCTTAGTGCTGATTTGGTGCAGCCTGACGGCAATGCGCTCCCGGAAAACGAGCCTGTGATACACCTTGAAATTTGAATGTTTTTTGATTGAAGTCTGCCTTTTTATGATTTTTGTCGGCAGGTGCTTGATTCTCAACAGCCATGCGCCAGTCTAAACCACAACATGCAATTATTTCCTTACGTAAGGGATTTGGAAGGTCCTGAAGAGTGATGTTGAAATGTGCTGGATGCTTTTTTTGTACGTCGTTGAATTGAAGGTTGGAATTGGATTGTAATTTTTACGTGTAACGCCTGCATAAGGTGGCGCAAAATGGCGTAAAGTTGGCGTAAAGCATGAAGGGCAGCCGCTTTTAAAAGTGTTCCGGGTCTCAGCTTGAATCCCTTTTCTCCAAGGTGGCAAGGGTGCTTAGCAACACCAGCTTTGCGCACACCTTTGTCTTGTGCTTGGCCGAAAATGTTGGCACTGCCAGAAGGCATATGAAATGAAGACGGCGATTCTGCACTTGGTTCGATACTTAGGTCGGAACGCCTTATTATTTGTCCCCCGAGATTTGCGAGGAAAGGCCATACAACGAGTTGAGTGATGCCCCAGGCTCGGCGAGTTTGCCAGCAAAGCATTGGCCGAGCGAGCGTGCAGCCGAAGAAACCGAGGTTTGGGCATTTGGTTGTGTTGTCTACGAGATGTGCACGTTGAGGCGAGCATGCCGGACTTCGCGCATGCAAGCCGGTGTGTGTTGTGAATGTTACACGATGCTACACCAGGCACCCTTTCGAAGCCAGAAACCAAGCTGCGCTGTTAATCAAGATCCTTCGAGGGCAGCTTCTTGGTCGCACCTGACGAGCATTGAGAGGGTGGGACTATTCTGGATATAAGCTAAAACATGCTGGAATCGTAAGATTACAATCTCACAGAAACTTTACTGAACACAAACTGTCCTCTTCTTGCTCTGTCGCACCACGAGCATCAGGATGGGTAGACCGGCAGGCAGGGTGGTCTACTGGCCGGGTGGGCAGGTAGACATTCATTTCATTCGCAGTTGCAACATTCCATCTGCGTTGAGGGACGCACTGCAGAACTTGTCATGTTTTCGCTGCACACATGATCGCTAGGCTAGGCGTCTTGAGAGAGTCAGCGGAAACGAGATTTGAAGCGCCGCGCTGAGGTTTGCTCCCATCCAGGCCTCGTATTCGCAGGACTTGCGCGAGCTGATCGACGGGTGTCTGCAGCGAGAGCCCGGAGCCACGACCGAAGCCACGATTAACTCACGAAGCAGCATCCTTGCTGCAGGCTCCATAAACGCACCCGGCTCGCAGACATCTTCGCCAGAGCAGCCGTGCAGCACCAGCCTGATTGCAACATTTGCAACGGAGTGCCAAGTAGACAACCTGCGATTCAAGAATTTAAGGTCCTGGGCTGCTCACCTTGCGATTTCGCTGGTGTGGCTGAATTTGCGGCAAGTGACCAATGCGACCACTGAAGAGTTTGCAGGAAGCCTGGAGCGGTCCCGTCAGAGTACAAACACAGAGGCCGTTTTGGTTTAGCCGCTTAGCCAGTGTCGCAATGCCGCTGTCTGGGCAGAGGCGGCCCCCACAGCCAAGAGCTGGCTCAACCGTTTCAGCCAAGGCCCTCTGCGGATATCTGCAAGTCCGCACCCTTTGAGATGCCCTCAAGGCAACGCAGGCGCGCTCTGCAAAGGGCATCCCGCGCACCAGGGCAGCGGCCTCAAAATCCTGTTCAGGCCTCGATACCTATGAGAGGTCTGAAGCGAAGTGCCGACTTCGGCGACGGCCAAGGTGAGATTGGACCCACGAGCCGGGGCGGGCCGTCGTGAGGCAAGCCGACTGCGCCCAGTTTGCAGAGATGCAATTGCAGCTGGCATGTGCCTACGCAAAGGAGGGGTCCAAGCAAACGCTAGTGGCCTTGCCGGCATGCTTCAAAGCTAGTGGACAGTCTCCAGGGCAGAAGCACAAGATGTCGGCCAGGCTCCAAAGACTCGAGCCTCAGACAGGAACGTGCTCCTGCTTCGTTTGGCCATGTCGTTTCCCTGCCGCCTTATTGTGCAAGTCTTGGCAAGGACCCACGTGGCCAAAGGCGATTCGTTGCCCGTGCATGAGCTCTGTGGATCATGCAGCCAGATGGCGGTGACCAGGCATCCAGGATGATGGAAAGCCGAAACTGCCAAGATGTGATGGTGAGAAGGCCTTCGTAATGCGATGTCTTAGGCACTTGTGCTTATGCCTCTAAAGCCGTGTCGAGGCCCGTCTGAAGGCGGAAGTTGCTGAGTTGCCCGACGTGGTTGTTGCTACGGCCAGGACCAGGCCTTCCTTTTGCGACACGTAGAATCTCAGCAAACTCACCGCATCTCCCGGCCCTCTTCGGATCATGTTTCGTGGTGAGTGTTCTTGCGCCTCAGTCGGAACGTTCCATCAGTGCAGCCGGCGACTCGGAACAGCGAACACTTGAAAACCGCATGTGCAGCAGTGCATCGTCGGAAGCGATCTTCCATCTTCCTGCTGCACTCTGCTAGCGGGCCCCAGGCAGCTGTTGAAGATGGATGACTCACCTGTGAAACGGTTGCTTCAGAGGTGCTGAGACTTTCATGATGCCGATGCATCGTCATATTCGATCAGTATGCATAACGGGTCTAAGTCTAATTTCATTGCCCGGGTGCAGGAATGGTGGGAGGCTGACGCAGGCCCTCCACAATTAGCAAAGTTGACTTGCCCTTGTTTGGGGTGCACGGAGGCTGCGCTGCAGGAAGACGCGGAGTCAATTGAGGAAGTGCACGGCTGAGGTTTTGTGCGAAGCCAGCGCTGCTGTCACTGCCGGCTCCAAGTTGGCCTCCATTGCATCAGGTAACTATTCGCCCCGAAGATACAGTTCGGCAGGCACAGGTGCGACTTGAGTACTTGCTGTCGGTAATTGTCGGTTTTGCAGCGAGTTGTTTCTCGGCATAATTTAGGGCTCTCCCAGTTCGCCTTTCTCCTGGCCTGCCTTCTGAGCCTGTGTGACCTAGCTGCGCTTCATCTAGTTCACTCCTGGCCGTGATGGTGGGGGCTGGGAGCGCGGGCTGCTGTGCAGATGCAGCACCGGTGGTGGTAGGACGGAGTCCGGAGTGCAAGCCCGGAGTCCTCACCAAGCAAACTTGGGCGGTGGAAAGCAGGGGCAACGGGGGGTCCGTGCATTCTGCATCAAGATTGATGGTTCGTTACTCTAGCTCCCTGATTAAGAGTGTTGAGTTTTAAGGCATACATCCACCCCAGTTTAACACCTAGTAATGAATTACAAACGCAGCTGTGTCTGGAAAACGTCGGTAGATTGTCGGGAGCAAACTTCTACAGACTTGGCTGCAACCGTTTCACGTGTGGTTGCAAACAGGATGTAACATCCATTTTCCATGATCTCCGGTGCTCTGCCATGCACTTTATCGAAATTTCTGCTACTTCCACATCCACAGAAGGGCTTCTGCCCGCCTCATTAGAAGTAGTCCTCAGGCTGGATCTGACGAGATCAGGGAAGAGCTGGAAGCTCCCGATTCTGATTGGGATGGCCGGGAGCTTCATGGAGTGCAGCGTGAGAGATCCGAAAATCCGCCCCGTCAAACATGTCGTGGGAGCCAAGGCGATGCCGAAGTCACGCACCAGAGCGTCTTCGAGGTCCTTCCGCGTGCACGGAACATGCGCTGGCTTGGGAAATCACGGAAATCTTAGGAACAAGCTGCAGCCATCGAGTGACAAAGCCTTCGGTTCGATCGCCGTTTTGGATTTCTTTGCTCTGCCTGTTTCACCCCTTAATACCCCTCGCCTCGGCAATTCTCGGCATGCCGGCTGACGTCCTCGCCTCTTGTGGCCTCAACTGGGCGGGGCCTTCTTTGGGGCATCTTTGGAAGAATCATCACGGAGAACGACGAAGGGGACGACGCAGCAGTTGCCAGGGCAGAACATGGCAGAACAATCTCGGCCGCTTTTTCCGGGACTTTGCTTCCGAGCTCATCCTTGCTTTGCAGTCGCCATATGGCGTCTACCGTCTATCTTACTTACGGCAATCGCCCGAGCTTTGGACACCAGGCCTGCGGAGGAGGCTGCACGTTTTGAGCTGCCAAGCCACCGCGTGGTGCATCGGGGCATTTCGTCCACAAAAGCAGCGGGACCACCCGCACGTCCTTCGCCAAGCTCGTGGCACTCCTCTAAAGCCCAGGCCTCGGCCCACGCCCAGATCGACAAGGCACTCCGCGCTGAGCGCTCTCGCCGAAGTTTATGCCCACGCTGGCAGCAGGTCGTCAAGCCCCGAGCAAGCACGTTCAACGAGGCCGGATGGACTGCAACTCCGATTCCCGCCGCCCGGGGAAGGGTATAAACGCCTTGGATTCCTTCTCGCCCAGGTCCTCGCTTTGGTCACTTTCTCCCGCACTGGATCGTCTTTGTCGCCGGCAGATCGTTCAACTCCATCCTGGGGCCTGGCCTGAACACCCGCCTGCCTGGGCGGAGAACTGGACCATACTGGACCTGGGCCCATGGACGACGTGACGTCATCCCTGCGTGGCTACGGTCGAAATCGACTTCACCTGACACGTGGCCCCGAAGAGGCTTCTCGACTTGCGCAGCTTCGCACTTCGACCAAAACCACGGACTCTACGCCTGTAGCTTTTGGCTTTCACGGCGTTAACGCGGTGCTTGTTCAGGAGCACACGCAGTGTGTGTAGAAACAATGTGCCAGCGATCGTCGATTAAACCTGCGCTCGCCACCCGTCTATTTAATATGTTTTACTTGCAAACCTTCCATGAAGATGCTCTTCCAGTACACCGACAGTACACCGACGGGGTGATTGATTTCTGCAGTGACTCACAGATGTGCTTCCGCATACATGGTGTTTGAACCGTTGCGTTGCACGCCTTGTCGACGGCCGCTATCGTAAGGTTCAAGAGGCGCTGATGTTGCGATACCGATACATTACATTCAGGTTCTGGCAAGAGACCATGCCCAAGCCGGCTGACTTGGAGGTCCAGAGCCCCAAACCGCCCCATACGGTGCAGCTGCTTGAGCACGCGTCCACTACGCATCCTGAGCATAATGTCCGACTCAATACACAAGGCAGCCGGCAGGCTTAGTGTGTGCGGTGCAGCCTTGATTTGAGCTCGTAGAGTAGGCAGTGCGTCATTGCCTGTTTGGAGCTGCCGTGTTCGAAGGGGGTATCAGTTTGCTGTTTAGGGAATCGACCGCTCGCACGAGCCGTTTGTTGACGACCGTACAGTCAGATGCCGGTGTTGTCGTCTCCGCTAGCCGGAGCATAGTTTTGCCTCTTGTAAAGGCTTTGCGAAGGGTGGTACAGGTTGAGGCCACGGGGGGGTAGACATGTCTCTCATGAAAAAGAGTGGGCACGGATAGTGGATGCAAGCTCTTTCTTTCTTCAACGCCCACGCGTCATAGACGCTCGGTCGCCGTTTCAGTCCGACAGCAACTCTCGAAGCAAGCATGATTCATCCACTCTGGCGAAAAGACGGGCATGCTAGCGGATTGAATCATCAAAAGGCTCGCTAAAACTACATCGTGGTGGAGATTTGTGAGATGGTTCTTCGGAAGTTCTTCGCGATGCCAACTATGTCAGGCTTTGTTGTGTAAGGTTTCGAGAACAATGAGATAATAATAAGACATGATCAGATTCACACTCCACGTAACGTGACCTTACAACCTCACCGTCGTAATCTTGCACATCCTTGACAGGACTCGCTTCTCTACACTGGCACATCTCTGTGTGACGATGGCGATGGCAGCCCCACCAGTCTTTGACTTATGTTGCCAGACAGTCCTCAAATCGATAGTGCGCCTGTTCTCTTTCACAAGTCGTTGCGGCCCATCCTGTAGTGAGCATAGTTACCGGTCTTCGATTAGGGTAATTTGAGTTAATAGCATGATGCCGCACGTGCCCAAGCAAGGTCGATTTGAGCTTGAATGGAGCGCAGAGGAGGTATCCTGCTCAATCAGCAGTAAGTGGCTGCACAAAGCTTATCGCGACCAGTGTGGAGGAGCCGTTTGCTCTGACTGCGACACTCGACGACGGACTCCTTTGCGATGCTTGTGACCACCGCTTTTTGGAGCCATCTCGAAAACAAGAGGCTCGCCCCGTTGTTCTTGGTGCAAGTTGATCTGCAAACAAATTGACTGAGCCACCTTCATCGAAAGCAATTACTTTGGTAGCTTAGCATTGGGAACGGACTTCTCAGACGCTAGGTTCGCATGTTTGTGAACCTGCCGGAAGTGCGATGCGGCTGGGCCAGTCACCCTGCCATGGACCCGAAGACCCGGTATCAAAGGAAAGTCGCGATTGTCGCGGAAGAGTTGGGCCGCCGACCCGGAGCGCGGAACGCGCGCTTTGTCCATGTGGCCCATGCGCAGTAGCGAGAGAGCTGAGCAGCGCATCTGGATGGGTGGCGTGGAGGCCAATCAGTGTAAACGAAAACGATGGCAATTTCGCAGTAATTTCGCCGAAAATCGTGTGTCGGGCAGTCTTCTTCAAGAGAGAATCCTGTTGACGGGCTGCGCGAGGGAATTCAAGATCAAACTCCAAATTGTAGAGATTGGTCAGCGGGGCAGCGAGGACTTTTGTTTGCATATCCAGCGACAAGTCGCCAGGTCCCTGGGGCCTCGAGTTTCTGGCGACCAAAAGATACCAAAAGTGCAGGGCTTGGAAGATAGCGCGACGGGTCTCGGCTGCCCCGTTTAATGGAGCCCATCCTGCCAAATCTATGACTGGACCATGCCAGGAAGTGTACAGTATCAACCGTCTCAGGTCTGGATTTCTTCTCTTACCTCAAACTTTTTACAGCAGACACTTATCGGTGATTGAAAAGTAAAGCCCTGCAGAAGGCGCCTCAGCATCATAGCCCCAGTTAGATGCCAAACCCGGCAACTCTGTTGGCGAGCTGTCACATCAGAAAGCAGAAGCGACACAAGTCGCCAAAGCGAAAATTGTGATTACTGCATCCAACTGAGAGCATCTGTCTGGGCAGAAGCTTTTCGAAGACAGCTGCTGTCCAGGAAGATGTGGAAGAAGAAGGCCCAACAACTTCCAATCCATCTCCAGTTGTGGAGGCGCCCGGAAGCGAGTGGCTGCTGAAAATAAGCAACATCTACAGTTTGCAGGAGTCTCGCTGAGAGAGAAGACAAGCTTTACAGACTTACGTTGCGAAGTCTGCGTCCCTAACTTGCCCGACCACTCCTCTCACAGGGCATCCCCACGAAACAAGAATTTCGCAGGAGCTGGAGCCCACAATCGTGGAGGATCAGCCTGTTTCGGCTTCGGGCAGCAGGCGTTTGAGCGAAAGAGCTGGCCGAGCGGAAGCTGAACTTGCGAGACTCACTTCCCAAATCAACAGATTGTGCCCTGCCTCATGTAGACAATGCTTTGCGGTATCATTGATCGAGTTCTCGGATCGTGCAAGGTACTCGGATGTCGCTCGAGACCTCGATGCCGGTGCTCGTGCGGTTTGGGATGAGCTGTATGCGCTGTTTCAGGACATCCGATGTTGATTTTGCAATTCAGATTCTCGCGCCGCTAGTTTAGATGGGCGATTGTGTTGAATATCTTAAATTGAAACCCGACTCTCCAGTGCTGAAACTGTGGTGGACCTGGGTAGGGCGAGTTGCGATGCAGAGTCGGCTCGGGGTCTGCGGATTGGGCTCTACATCCCGATCTTAAGGTCGTTCAGGCCAATGCTCTCCCGTTCGAGAACTGAGACTCGCTTGAAAGTGCCAAGACAGTCAACAGCCGAGAAGTGGGTGCCCTGGTACGCTTGATCCATATTCCCACATACTAACATGCTTGCCAGAATTGCCATTACGACAACCACCGTGGCAGTTAGTCGTAGAGTAGTCGTACTAGTAGTAGCAGAAGCAGAAGCAGAAGCAGAAGCAGAAGCAGTAGCAGTAATAGTAGTAGTAGTAGTAGTAGTAGTAGCAGCAGTAGTAATCAGTAGTAGTACTAGTAGTAGTAGTAGCAGCAGTAGTAGTAGTAGTAGTAGTTGTTGTAGTTGTAGTAGTAGTAGTAGTAGTAGTAGTAGTAGTAGTAGTACTCGTAGTAGTAGTGGTGGTACTATTACTACTACTACTACTACTACTCCTACTACTACTACTACTACTGCT